>JAGIQG010000003.1:30923683-31211292 GCA_024679065.1 Sphyrna mokarran
CACAAGTCATCATCTGTAGTATCCTCTAAAAGTTTGAGGCTTATCATCCGCATACAAGCAAGTATGTGTGACTGTAGTAAGGACAAGTATATGCGTAGTCGTGGACTAATCTTGAAGAAAACCCGAGTACCTTATTTGGGTAATCTGTCTCATACAACAATGCACACATTTCATTCTATTTAGAACATAGAACATAGAACATAGAACAATACAGCACAGAACAGGCCCTTCGGCCTTCGATGTTGTGCCGACCAAAATAAAAAGCAATGCCCCTCCAAACTAAACCATTCCCTTCTCTTCCATATACTTATCAACTAACCTCTTAAACGCCACCAAACTTGGCGCATCTACAACAGCTGCAGGCAGGGCATTCCACTCCCTAATCACTCTTTGAGTAAAGAACCTACCTCTGATATCCGTCCTATAACTCATACCCCTTAATTTAAAGCTGTGTCCCCTCGTGCTAGCTTTCTCCATCCTAGGAAAAAGGCTATCACTGTCCACCCTATCTAAACCTCTAATCATCTTATATGCTTCAATAAGATCCCCTCTTAGCCGCCTCCTTTCTAACGAAAACAACCTCAAATCCTTCAACCTCTCTTCATAGGACCTGCCCTCCATACCAGGCAACATCCTGGTAAACCTCCTCTGTACCCTCTCCAATGCCTCCACATCTTTCTTATAATGTGGCGACCAGAACTGCACACAATACTCCAAGTGCGGCCGCACTAGAGTTTTGTACAGCTGCAACATGATGCTGCGGCTCCTAAATTCAATCCCCCTACCAATAAAAGCTAAGACTCCATAAGCCTTCTTAACAACTTTATCCACTTGACTGCCTACTTTCAGGGATCTATTGACACATACACCAAGATCCTTCTGTTCCTCAACACTATTAAGAGCCCTACCATTAGCCCTATACTCTACACATTTATTGTTCCTGCCAAAGTGCATTACCTCACACTTTTCCACATTAAACTCCATTTGCCACCTCTCGGCCCAGCTCTGCAACTTGTCCAAGTCACTCTGTAAACTAAAACACCCCTCTTCACTATCTACCACACCACCAACTTTAGTATCATCTGCAAATTTACTGATCCATCCCTCAATACCCTCATCCAGATCATTTATAAAAATTACAAACAGCAGGGGCCCCAAAACAGACCCCTGAGGCACACCACTTGTCACCGAACTCCACGATGAATATCTCCCATCAACCACCACCCTCTGTCTTCTATCTGCCAGCCAATTTCTAATCCAATTTGCTAAATCACCCTCTATTCCACACATCTGCATTTTCTGTAGAAGTCTTCCATGGGCCACCTTATCAAAAGCCTTACTAAAGTCCATATATACTACATCAACCATATATACTACATCAACATAAAAAGTGTGAGGTAATGCACTTTGGCAGGAATAATAAATGTGTAGAGTATAGGGCTAATGGTAGGATTCTTAATAGTGTTGATGAACAGAGGGATCTTGGTGTATTTGTGCATAGATCCCTGAAAGTAGGCAGTCAAGTCAATAAGGTTGTTAAGAAGGCATACGGAGTCTTAGCTTTTATTGGTAGGGAGATTGGTAGGGTATTTATCAGTATCAATCTAATACATTTTTTTATTCATCCATGGGACATGAGCATCACTGGCTGTCCAGCATTAACTGCCCATCCCTGGCTGCCCAAGAGCTGTTGAGAATCAACCACATTGCTGAGGCTCTGGAATCACATGTAGGCCAGACCAGGTAAGGACAGCAGAATTCCTTTCCCAAAGGACGTTAATGAACCAGATGGATTTTTACAGCAATTAGAACATAGAACATAGAACATTACAGCGCAGAACAGGCCCTTCAGCCTTCGATGTTGTGCCGACCAATTATGAAAAAAGCAATGACCCTCCAAACTAAACCATTCCCTTCTCTTCCATAAACTTATCAACTAACCTCTTAAACGCCACCAAACTTGGTGCATCTACAAATGCCGCAGGCAGGGCATTCCACTCCCTAACCACCCTCTGGGTAAAGAACCTACCTCTGATATCCGTCCTATAACTATCACCCCTTAATTTAAAGCTGTGTCCCCTCGTGCTGGCTTTCTCCATCCTAGGAAAAAGGCTATCACTGTCCACCCTATCTAAACCTCTAATCATCTTATATGTTTCAATAAGGTCTACTCTTAGCCGCCTTCTTTCTAACGAAAACAACCTCAAATCCCTCAGCCTCTCCTCATAAGACCTGTCCTCCATACCTGGCAACATTCTGATAAACCTCCTCTGTACCTCTCCAATGCCTCCACATCTTTCTTATAATGCAGGGACCAGAACTGCACACAATACTCCAAGTGCGGCCGCACTAGAGTTTTGTACAGTTGCAACATGACGTTGCGGCTCCGAAATTCAATCCCTCTACCAATAAAAGCCAAGACTCCATATGCCTTCCTAACAACCTTCTCGACCTGAATGCCTACTTTCAGGGATCTATGCACATACACACCAAGATCCCTCTGTTCATCTAGACTACTAAGAATCCTACCATTTGCCCTATACTCTACACATTTATTATTTCTGCCATAGTGCATTACCTCACACTTTTCCACATTAAACTCCATTGCCACCTCTCGGCCCAGCTCTGCAACTTGTCCAAGTCCCTCTGCAAACTATAACACCCCTCTTCACTATCTACCACTCCACCGACTTTAGTGTCATCTGCAAATTTACTATCCATCCTTCAATACCCTCATCCAGATCATTTATAAAAATTACAAACAGCAGGGGCCCCAAAACAGACCCCTGAGGTACACCACTTGTAACCGAACTCCACGATGAATATCTCCCATCAACCACACCCTCTGTCTTCTATCTGCTAGCCAATTCCTAATCCAATTAGCTAAATCACCCTCTATCCCATACATCTGCATTTTCTGCAGAAGCCTTCCATGGACCACCTTATCGAACGCCTTACTAAAGTCCATATATACCACATCAACCGCCTTACCCCCATCTACCTCTTTGGTCACTTTTTCAAAAAACTCAATGAGGTTAGTAAGGCACGACCTACCCTTCACAAAACCATGCTGACTATCCCCAATCAATTCATTTCTCTCTAAATAACTATAAATACTATCCCTAATAATTCTCTCCAATACTTTGCCCACAACAGAAGTAAGACTCACTGGCCTATAATTCCCTGGAAGGTCTCTCTTCCCCTTCTTGAATAATGGGACCACATTCGCTATCCTCCAGTCCTCCGGAACCACACCCGTAACCAACGAGGATCTGAAGATCAGAGCCAGAGGCTCTGCAATCTCCTCTCTTGCCTCCCAGAGAATCCTAGGGTAAATCCCGTCCGGCCCAGGGGACTTATCCAACTGCAAACCCTCAAGAATATCTAGCACATCCTCCCTATCTACTTCAATACTTTCCAGTTTGCAACCCTGTACCTCAGTGTTCTCCATAACTACATTTACATCACCCTGCGTGAATACCGAAGAGAAATATTTATTCAGTACCTCTCCAATCTCTTCAGGCTCCACGCACAACTTCCCATTGCTGTCTATGACTGGCCCTAATCTTGTCCTAACCAATCTTCTATTCTTAACATATATAAAGAAAGCTTTAGGATTCTCCTTAATCCTATCAGCCAAAGTCTTCTCGTGTCCTCTCTTAGCTCTCCTCAATTCACTCTTTAGCTCTCTCCTGGCTAATCTACAGCTATCCATTGCACTAACCGAGCCTTCAAGCCTCATCCTGACATAAGCCTCCTTTTTCCTTTTAACCAGCAAATCAACTTTTTTCGTACACCAAGGTTCTCTTACTCGACCATTTCCTCCTTGCCTTACAGGGACATACTTATCAAGGACCCGCAGCAGCTGCTCCTTGAATAAGCTCCACATTCCAGATGTTCCCAGTCCCTGTAGTTTCCTAGTCCAATCTATGCACCCTAAGTCTCTCCTGATGGCCTCATAATTACCCTTCCCCCAGCTATAACTACTGCCCCCAGCTTCATGCCTATCCCTGTCCATCACTAAGGTGAACGTAACCGAATTGGGGTCACTATCACCAAAATGTTCACTAACTTCCAAGCCTAACACCTGGTCTGGCTCATTGCCCAGCACCAAATCCAATGTAGCCTCACCTCTAGTTGGCCTATCTACATACTGAGTCAAAAAACCTTCCTGCACACTTTGTACAAAAACTGACCCCTCTAACTACACATATACTTGTCCTTACTACAGTCACACATACTTGTTTGTATGCGGATGATAAGCCTCAACAATTGACAATGTTTCATGGTCATCAGTGGGTTCTTAGTTCTAAATATTTTTTATGGAATTCAAATTCCACCATCTGTCATGGCAGGATTCAAATTCACATCCCCAGAATATTAGCTTAGATTCTGGGTTAATAATCTATTCGGGGAGATAGGATTTCTGCAAGTAAAATGAGTCCATGCATTGTGATATTGCGTGTGTATTATATTTAATACTGTTATCACCTTCAGCTGTTATACTGGAACTGCAGCATTTCCCAGAACATAAATTAGCAAGTACTAGAATTTTCACTTACTTGATGCAACAATAAAAACCACAATATGACAAGGATATCCATCTCTACCGTCTTGTTGAAAATAATCCCCAGCCAGAAATACTGCTGAGTAATATGTTTCTAATTGCCCCTGTTCAAATACAAGACACACAATGGTGAGCGGGGTATGGTACACATCACAAAAACTCTTCAACATTTGGTACAAATTTTCAAACAGTCTCCATGATGGCACAATTATGGCCATAAACATGGAAGAAAGAGGTACAACCTGAAACCAAAACATTGAGGCAATAGAGGTGATTTTGGGATTTTCCCCAGTTTCCTCCCACAATCCAAAGATGTGCGGGTTATGTTGATTGGTTATGTTAAGTTGCCCCTTGGTACCAGGGAGCTTAGCAGGTAAATACATGGGGTTACAGGAACAGGGTCTGGGTGGAAGTGGTGCAGGCTCTATAAGCTAAATGGTCTTTTTCTGCACCGTAAAGATTCTATGATCATGTTGGATAAAAGCAAATTACTGCAGATGCTGGAATCTGAAACCAAAGGAGAAAATGTTGAAAAATCTCAGGAGGTTTTATCAGTAGATAATGCTGCAGCTGTATAAGATCCTGGTCAGATTCCATCTGGAATGCTGTGCTCAGTTCTGGTCACCTCATTACAGGAAGGATATAGAAACCATTGAAAGAGTGCAGAGGAGATTTACAAGGATGTTGCCTGGATTGGATGGCGTGCCTTATGAGGATAGGTTGAGAGAGCTTGGTCTTTTTCCTGGAAAAGAGGAAGGATGAGAGATGACCTGATAGAGATGTATAAGACGTTGAGAGGTATTGATCGGGTGGATTCTCAGAGGCTTTTTTCCCAGACTGAAATAGCTGCCACAAGAGGTCACAGGTTTAGGTGCTGGGGAATAGGTACAGAGGAGATGTCAGGGGTAATTTTTTCACTCAGAGGGTGGCGAGTGCGTGGAATCGGCTGCTGCTGCTGGTGGTGGAGGCGGATTCAATAAAGTCTTTTAAGAGACTTCTGGATGAGTATATGGGACTTAGAAGGATTGAGGGTTATAGGTAAGCCTAAAGGTAGAGATGTTTCGTGCAACTTGTGGGCCGAAGGGCCTATTTGTGCTGTAGTTTTTCTATGTTATATGTTCTAGGTCTGGCAGCATCTGCAGGGGGAGAAAACAGTTAATGTTTTGAGTCCAGATGACCCTATGTCAAAGTTTAGATTTTTCTGCACCTGTTCTGAATGCGCTTGTTCTTGCTATTAGGTGCCTAATTAGATTCAGCAATATTATTATGCAGGAAAGAGACACAGCGACCAATTTAGGAAAACACGTACAAACAAAGTTCAGGCAAAGTAATTTAATTATGTTAAAAAATGTTACACTTAATTATGCACTAAACTCCTATATGGCTTGGCTTCCCTGCAGGCAGTACAGACATTAATTTGACTACTGTATTTGAATTAAATTAGAATGTGTACAAATGTAATAGATCCTTTGATCTAACCTTCAAAGAAAAAGATTTATTAATATGAATGTAATGCAATCCATGAAATCTGAAAATATCACCAACAGGTGCAGTCTAAAAGTTGGAAAATTATGAATATTGCAGTGGAAACCACTTCCAATCTGTACATATATATGAGTGTGTGTTCTAAGTCATTTGGCACATCACAACATTTGACAACAAGCTCCATGAATTTATACTACAACCACGTGTAGGATGATTTGCAACTAATTTTACAGAAAAGTCCTGGAGACAATTAAAATATGGGTTATTTCCAGATCGGAGTGGTGGGGTGAAAACACGCAATAAATCATTTGCCCTACTTTTTACACGCAACCCATATTAGAGTGTATTTATACATCAAATTTAGAATTGCTGTGAAGCGGTTTTTTTTCCCAATGTAAGCAAGATGCCAGCAGATGGAAAGGTAATCTCCCAATCTCTGAGGTCTCATGCATCCAGATCCCGACCTTTGCATACAGGTAGATGGTCATCAGCAGTGGACGTTCCAACAATCTCTTTCCTAAACTCAGAAGACAGAGCATCACATGCCTTGAAAGGCAGCTTTAAGACATGACATAGAAACTGCAACCAGTCCATGTTGACGTTTGCATTCCACGTGAACAACACTTTATCTCATGTGCCCAACTCGGTGGTGATTTCCAACAGCAAGAACAAGCTTATCTTGCTCAGCAGCGGATGTTTGCAGGATTCAGAGTGTAACTGACACGCCAGGAAGAGTGCTCACTGCTTTACTAACTACCAGAAACTGGAGATAACTTTGTTTTAAGAAACTGATTGGCAGTAAGCAATATGCCAATACAACATTCGGTGCCATGGTTTGGATATAGTTTCTTTCACCCAACGAGCTCACATTGAAACCATTTTATTCGTTCTTGGAGCGAAAGTATCAACTTGGTAGATCGAAATGACAAGCACTTGTCTTAATGAGCTGCTGCGAACTGATCTCTTAACCACGAAAACAAATCGCTTCCTAGGTAAAGAATTGATTTTCACAAGGACTCGCTGAGGCAGACACATGTATGTATTTTTGGGGGGGGGAGAGAATACAAGAAGCACGCTTCTGGATCCCACATCCTTTCGCACCGTCCAAGATTCCCCAGCATATTAAATCTATATGTGTTATTGTGTGGAACAAATGTTGTAATGAGGTTCCCAGTGCTATTAAAGCCTGAAGAGGCTGGCGTGCGGCACACTGCAGCACTACAATGAACTGCACAGTCTTCTTCAGAGGACGCCTGCAGTCTGTAAAATATTAAACTTGTCTGTTTCAGCTGCTCGGGATGTACTTGCATCACATATCTGGGAACGTCTTTCATCCCTGTTCTTCTCCTGACGTTGGCGGAAAGTTAGTGAGATCACGGGGAGCCTGTTGAGATGTCACTCGGTTTCAGATATGCAGAACTAATTTAATAACCGGAAGTTTAACAACTTAACTGTGAGTTGATAAGATAAAAATCGTCTTTCCCGATTTTCAACGCGAAAGTAAAACAAAACAAAAATCCTGCGAAATTTGGGGCTCTTCCTATCTCTCACACTATATAAATGGAAAACAGACTCAGGCATGTGGGGATCAAGGCATGTAAAAGAAGAGGATTGTAAAACCCGCTGGTTATGGATTTAAGTAGTAAGTACCTGGAGGACGTTTTAACGATTGATAATTAAGCTTGTTCTCGTTAAGTTTAAAGTTTATTTATTAGTTGTCACATTGCTACTGTGAAAATTAGTTACTAGATGGATAAAATTAAAATTTTCTCTCTGATAATTTGGATAATGCACTTCCTCAGCACTAAGCAGAAGAAGCATTTTGATTTAATTCAGATGGTTAAAATTGTCCTTGCGGAGAGATTGTAAAGTTTGAGTGGATTATAAACAAAAAAACTAAGCTGAAATTGCACACTGCGTGGCATCAGGGGCTACCAGCTATCCCTTGTAACTTAATGTACTGATTTGCAGGACTTCTGCTCCTCTTCGTATGCCTTGTACAGACCAGGCTCGCAAAGATGATACCGTTGCGCCCTCTGTGTGACAGTCGCGTAATGGACAGATACATCAGAGAGGCGAGGGATCTGCTGAATGCACCGGTAAGATACCGAGGCTGGGCTGGGTGGTGTACACTTTCAATCATCGCCGCCACCTTTTGACCTTCCCCGTTCGCATTCTCTGCAAGAAATTCGAGCCAAACCTGCTCACCATGATAACCGGAGTCAAAAAGTTAATAAAAAATGCAAAGTAACGCTGGTGTGCCATTTGCTGTAGTAGAAAGTGTTGGTGTGGCCAATTTTCATCATTGTAATTACACGGTTGGACTGTGGGCTGAGTAAGATCTATCAGGTGGGGTGACAAAGTGACTTGCTAAAAATTCATTAGGATCTGTTAGCGAAAGCCCAGATAAATAAACCCGAAGCGGTGTGATTGTTGGAAGTGCCCAGGGGAGGGGGGAATCGACATTCCTTTGCTCAAACGTAATTGCCAAAATAAATATGATTTTTAGTGTCTGTAAAATATATGAAATGTTAGAAACGGCCAGCTGTTGAAATGCAAACCAGGTGAGGGAAGCATGAAATACGTGGTGGGATCGGACACGTCCTCAGATTTAAGTGAATTCAAGATGTGCTTTGGGGGGGAACGAAAGGGAATCTCTTCTGGTGTGGTCGCTCGGATGAGTGATACGTGCAACCGGTCCTTTCAATGTCCACGTCTTCCCAATGTGATGTATCCTTTCTCTTGTGGAATCGAAATGTAGATTGTCGACAGATATAATGTATCTCAAAAGTATTAGTTTGAGCTAAATCTGACAGATCTGCTGGTTCAGCAGTATTTGTTCCATTAACTCAATAATTCCCGGTTCGGGAGGCTTTTCCTATCCCCACTTCCCAATGCCTGCAATTCCAACTTGCAATCCACGGTCTGGATCAATAGAAATATTTCCAGATTTGGGCACCTTTTCAAGTATTCGGTCCCCTGGCGCTGGGGTGAGAGAGGCATCGGAGCCTTCCCGGTATTTAGTGGAAGTGGACACGGTGTGTCTCCAGATTCACCCTCTCCTCTTCCTGTCTTCACTCCCATTTACCCTTCAAACAACATAAGTCTCGTTATTTATTTGATTGTTGTTACTGGGAGAGGCGGGAGGTTGCTTTCTACGCAGCCTTTTCTCAGTGGGTAGCATTCTGGCCGCCCAGGCAGAAGAATATGTGTTGGAGTCCAACAGGGAGTTCAACACAATTATCTCTACTAACATTCCAGTGCAGTACAGAGGGAGTGTCGCTCTGCCTGAGCTGCCTTCCTTTGGAAGAAACATGAAGCCAAGGCTCTGTCTGCATTTTGGAGTGTGAAAGATCCTCTGGTAGTTATTGGCCATTAAATATCCCCTCCAATCAGTACTATAACAAAGCTAAACATGATCACTATACTGTTTCTGGGGGCTTGCTCGTTGCCAATTTTCCTGCATTGCAACCATGACCATAATTCAGGAGCATTAATTCACGTTAAAACACTTTGGGATAATCTGAGGCCATGCTACGTAAATACAAGTGGAAAATGCTCAAAATACTCAAGAGATCCAGCAGGATTTTTGGAGTAAGCAATAGAATTTTAACTCTTCAGATAATTTTTTTTATTTATTTATCCAATTCAATTAAATCGAGTCCAATGCAGAGTCTCAATAAGTTGAGATATTCCCTATCCAAGCTGACAAGACAGAGTTCTCACCTGCCTTGGGCTTGGTCTATATGATCCAAACTGATTGGAGTAGGCATTGCACCTCTTTCAATTTGATCTCATTTGCATCTTAGCCAAAAGACCAAGATGCCGCTTTTAAAAATTGCTTCAAATGAAGCTAAAATGTAACCTAATGATTTCAATTAAGTACAGCATGTCGATACTACACTTCATCTTAGCCAAAAGGCTGAGAATGAAGGCTCCCCAACTTGAGAAATGAGAACAATTTCTCCAGCTGCCGGATCAGTTGAGTGTTTTTCTGTTCTCATTTCAGATTTCCACTAGCAATCCTAGAAATGTGTGCTTGCATATATAAATACAAAAAACTCTTCTTTTCACAATCATGGCAACACTTCAAAAATGCTTCAATAAAATGAACTACAATAAAATGAACTACAATAAAATAATGAAGTGCTGCTAATGTGGAGAGTTAAAGTTTCAGGCCAATGATCATTCATCAGGATGTTGTGGCTGAACATTTTTAAAGCAAGTATATCGACAATAAGAAACAAATGTCTGATGGGGTGGAGGGCAAGAATGTTCACATGAAACAATGGATGATAGCGTGAGGTAAATTGGAGGTGATAATGTGATAATTACAGAAACAAAACGTAGCTTCAAAGTGGATGTAAATGGTTACTGCAAAACTACAGCCAGCACATGAGCAGGCTGGGAAACAAAGGGACATTCAGATTTGTCACATTAGTTCTATTCTCTCTCCACTAATGCTGTCAGATCTACTGAGATTTTCCAGCATTTTCTGTGTTTGTTACTGCCAGTACTTTGCCATCAGCGCAAAGTGTTTGCAGTGTTTTATGATCTAAAATGAGGCTCTGATGCACTAAGTGACAGCATGGTGGCACAGTGGTTAGCACTGCTGCCTCACAGTACCAGGAACCCAGGTTCAATTCCAGCCTTCAGTCACAATTTGTGCAGAGTCTGCATGGTTCTCCCTGGGTCTGCGTGGTTTACGTTCCACAGTCTGAAAGTCATGCCAGTTAGGTGCATTTGTGATGTGGAGATGCTGGCATTGGACTGGGGTAAACACAGTAAGAAGCCTGTAAGATTTATAAGTCGGTTGGACTTACACCTGGTGTTGTCAGACTTTTTACGACATGCATTTGGCCATACTAAATTCTCCCTCAGTGTACCCATACCTGGAGTATGGTGACTAGGGGGTTTTCTCAGTAACTTCATTGCAGTATTAATGTAAGCCTACCTCTGACACTAATAAATAAATTTAAACCTAAAAAAAGTCACAGTCAGGGCAGTGGTTTACACACTTTCCAGTGTCTGTTTCAGTGTCTCCAAATCAGGAGGAAAAATTAATCTAGTATCACACACTGGGTTGCCATGCAGTCAAACCTGTTGCATATTATAAATGTGTCGGCATCAGGTGAAAACAAATTGAAATTAGATGTGGGTTCCGCTGCCAAAACCCCTGCTGCCCCCAACAACCACCACCAGACCATGTTCATTCCATTGGGTACAACTTCCACTGCTTGGGTTTATATATGAAAAGTGATGACAAGCGAATTAGTAAACAGACATAGCAGAGTCATACCCCAGGTCTTCAGGCGAGGAGAATACTGAAGGGAAATATCCACGCCAAGTTAAATTGCTTACTGAAAACTCGAGAAAAGTGACTCATAAATTCAGGGGATATTGACATCACTGCATGTGGAGGCTAATATTGGCATACTCCGAGGTCAGGAAAGATACTATGCAAATACAACTTCGTTCTTTTATTTCCACCCCCACTCTGCTCCCTCCCCCCACCACCCATCTGATTGAGTCACAATAGGCAGCCAAGAAGCAAACAAATGACCTGCTCACAAACCCACATACACAAATACTTCAACAAGAATGGGGGTAGCTGAGCTAAGGTTACTTATTGTTTTCCTCTTTTGCTCATTGTGTGAAACTGTTACTGCTCCAGAATGACGGTACATCTGAAATTAATTACTCAGCACACTAGGAATCATGGACACAAACTATAACAATTATTCTATAACACAGTTCCAACAAATTATTTCACCATTTCTTAACCATTATTTTAGTGCAGTATGCAGTCATACCAAAGCTGCAGCATCAGGGAGGCAATTTCACTCTACATCAGTAACACTGATGCTTCAGTGTAAATGTGACCAGAATTCAAAATTGGGGTCTGACCTAATACTGGAGCAAACTGGAGTGAGTCTTCCTGTCGGAGGTACTCTTGCTGCACTTCACTCCAGATGTGGAGATGTCGGTGTTGGACTGGGGTAAGCACAGTAAGAAGTCTCACAACACCAGGTTAAAGTCCAACAGATTTATTTAGCAACACTAATTTTTGGACTCTCAAGCTCCTTCATTAATAAGTGAGGACTCATGTTCACAAACAGGGCATTTATGCATATATGCTCTGTTTATGAACACAAGTCCTCACTCACCTGATGAAGCTTGAGACTCCGAAAACTAATGCTGCCAAATAAACCTGTTTGGACTTTAACTTGGTGTTGTGAGACTTCTTACTGTGCTTCACTTCAGAATCAGTGAACATAATTACAACTTTAATGTGGTTCTAAAAGATTAGCAGACTGAGTATTGTTCAAAAATTTAAACCTTCGAATAGAGAACAGATGTTTTATCAGCTGATTTGCATCCTGTATTGCCATAAAATGAGTCATATGCAGTATTTAAATGGCAGTATGGTGCCAAATAATTCTGTATATTGACTGGAAATCCAACAAAACTTAATTAAAGCAAATTACTGCAGATGCTGGAATCTGAAAAAAAGCTTAATTAAAGGGTAGGATTAATTAAATCCTATTGGATTGATATTGTCAACTTTCAGAAATCCTCAGTATGTTTATGATCAGAGTACATGAATTAATATGTTCAAGTATTTGGGTCAAAACTTCCACCAGCTACTTTAAGATTATTATAAATAATAATATATATGTTTTTAAAGTTTATCTATTAGTGTCACAAGTAGGTTTACATTAATACTGCAATTAAGTTACTGTGAAAATCCATTAGTTGCCATACTCCGTCGCCTATTCGGGTATGCTGAGGCAGAATTTAGCATGGCCCAATCTACCTAAACAGCACATCTTTGGACTGTGAGAAAAAACTGGAACACCTGGAGGAAGCCCACGCAGACACAGGGAGAATGTGCAGACTCCTTGCAAACAGCGACCCAATCCAGGAATCAAACCCAGGTCCCTGGCATTGTGAGGCAGCAGTGCTAACCGCTGTGCCATCCACATGACTTGAATGTCATGTTAGTCATATTGTTTGTGCTCTGGCCAAAGGCAAGTCCTTGGGTCATTATCTGTTGATGCTTCATCTTGAGTCATTTACTTAGCAAAATTTGTCAGTGATGATTTGTCATTGCCTCCCACACTGAGGGTGAGGGGGGCAGGTCCCAAATCTTTCTCAGCTGGTAGGGAAATCAAACACATTCCATTGGCATTATTTTAAATCATATCCTAGCCATTAGTCAATAGAGCTAACCAACCTCTGTTTAAATAGTATACATAACAAGTTTATGAATAACAATGACATAGACCGTTCACATAACTGCTACCAATTTTGCTTACTTGCTTTATAGTACAGCTGTGATTGTGCTGTCGATTTTCTAGCAAATTTGTGAGATTGTAAAGTTTCAGTTTGATCATTTATATATGGGAATTACTTACTCCAAACAGATCTCAGAATCCATATGTTCCCCTTGAAGCAATTTGAAACTGGAATTCAAGAAATTCACACCAAGCTAGTGGAACCTTCGAAAATAAATCACATTCAGATATTAGCTGGGAATCTGAACTCAGCTATCATATGTTCAGCAGCTGAATTAATACTTTCTGTTTATGAGTTGGATTGGGATTGTCCCTGAGTGAAAATCAGAGAGATTGCATGTGCTGTCTGCAGAATTGGAAGTATAATCAAAGCTTTAAGTTGGCTAATAGTAAACTGTAGACAGGCTTGGTAATCATCCTAGGGAAAAATATTTGACTGAGATCAGTCAAGCAATAACAAATGTACTTCTATCACTTCCTTGACGGAGAACTATTAAAATGAAACAGGCATTGCTAAATTTCTTTTGTTGGGGTCAGGAGGACAAGATTGCGATTCCTTGTAATTCCAGCCCACTAGTAATTCATCCTAGGTGCATTTTCGTGCCCCAGCTCCAGGATCACCTACCCCTCCCCTCTCCTAGGCTCTGACTGCCAGCTGATTCAGGATGGGATCTGAATGGTTTCTTATCCTCCCACAGCCAGACAGTTGAGTGTGGCCCTCAATTTGCCAGCTATAACTCTCTGCCAGCAAAAAGTAACATAGGAAAGACATTGAAGGTTCCTTGAAATACTAAGTTATCCGTGGATCATCACCTGTAATTATTTCTCTGCATCCTCAAATAAATTCTATAGAAAATGAAAAAAAATGAGAGTAAGAAGTCTCACGACACCAGGTTAAAGTCCAACAGGTTTATGCAGCAGCACAGCTTCTTACTGTGCTTACCCCAGTCCAACACCAGTATCTTCACATCATGTATAAATGAGACCCAGGCCCCTCAAAATAGTAACAACAGACATGAAGTGGGAGTGTTCTGTCTGTTGCCCTTTGTCTGCCTGTTAATATCTGAAGTGAATATTTGTCCTGCAATTTCTACGTGTGATGACCTTACCATGGGTGAGTTGTTTGCAGTTAAGCTGATCCTCTGAGAATAGGACAATTTCTTTAAATTTAATTTTTCATCTTGTTTTTCAGTGTGAAAAGAGTCATACTTGGCAATTTGTACTCTGAATTTAACTAGCATGCAATACCCATGTGTTGGAGTAGGAATCAAACTGTGTTGAAACGTATGACTGTTACACCACAGATCCCATTTTGAGATTAGTTTCAGTATCGCATGATGCATAACAATCTAGCAGTGCAAGTACTACAGTTGGCCTTAGTGCCCTTATGTGAGGCAAGGGAAAGTATGGTAAAATGTCTCTCAACACCAGGTTAAAGTCTAACAGATTTATTTGGCACCACTAGCTTTTGGAGCCTCAAAATCCTTCTTCAGATGAGTGAGGATTTGTGTTCACAAACAGGGCATATAGACACAAACTCAATTTACGAGATAATGGTTGGAATGTGAGTCTTTACAGATAATCAAGTCTTAAAGGTATAGACAATGTGAATGGAGAGAGGGTTAAGCACAGGTTAAAGAGATATGTATTGTCTCCAGACAGGACAATTAGTGAGATTTTGCAAGTCATGGGGAGCACATATAGTGTGACATGAACTCAAGATTCCGGTTGAGGCTATCCTCATGTGTGCAGAACTTGGCTATCAGTTTCTGCTCAATGGTTCTGCATTGTTGTGAGGCCACTTTGGAGACCTCTTGCCTGAAGATCGGAGGTTGAATGCCCGTGACCACTGAAGTATTCCCTGACTGGAAGAGATCACCCCTACCTGGTGATTGTTGAGGGGTGTTTATGCACCTGCACAGTCTCCCCAATGTACCATGCCTCAGGACATCCTTTCCTGCAGCGTATCAGATAGACAACATTGGCCGAGTCGCAAGAGTGTGTACTGTGCACCTGGTGAATAGTATTCTCAAGTGAGATGATGGCATCTGTGTTGATGATTCGGCACATCTTGCAGAGGTTGCTGTGGCAGGGTTGTGTGGCGTTGTGATCACATCTTCTGAAGGCTGGGTAGTTTGTTGTTGACAATGGTTGTTTTAGGTTTTGTGGTTATTTGAAGGCAAGAAGTGGAGGTGTGGGGGGTGGCCTTGGCGAGACGGTTGTCTTCATTGATGACATGTTGAAGACTCCAGAGAAGATGTCGTAGCTTCTCAGCTCCAGGGAAATGTTGGATGACAAAGGGTACTCTGTTCACTGTGTCCCATGTTTGTCTTCTGAGGAGGTGATGCAGTTTTTCGCTGTGGCACATTGGAACTGTTGATCGATGATTTGAACTTCACATCCTGTTCTTATGTGGGCATCTTTCAGCATCAGGAGGTGTCTGATGTGATCCTGTTCATCTGAGCAGATGCTATGTATATGGAGAGCTTGTCTGTAGGGGATGGCTTCTTGAATGTGTTTAGGGTGGAAGCCGGAGAAGTGGAGCATTATGAGGTTATCCGCGGGCTTGCAGTAAAATGAAGTGCTGAGGTGACTGTCCTTGATGGAGATGCATATGTCCAAGAATGCAACCAATTCCGGAGAGAGTAGTCCATGATGCGTCTGATGGTGGCATAGAACTTGTTGATGTCATCATATAGTTGTTTCAATGATTGTTCACCATGAACCCAAAGGAAGAAAATGTCATCGATGTATCTAGTGTATAGCATCGGTTGAAGATCCTGTGTGGTGAAGAGGTCTTGTTCGAACCTGTGCATAAAAATGTTGGCATATTGAATGCGAATTTGGTCTCCATGTCTGTTCCGTGTGTCTGATGAAGAACTGGTTGTTGAAGGTGAAAACATTGTGATCCAGGATGAAACAGCTGATTGGCAGTTGTCGGCATTGAGTACTGAGGCAGTTGCAACAATGCTGTCATCATGGGAGATGCTGACGTAGAGTGCCATAACATTCATTGTGACGAGAGGTGCTCCTGGTCCAAGTGCTCCATATGTGCTGAGTTTTTGTAGGAAGTCTGTAGTGTCAGGACAGAAGTTGGAGGTTCTTTCAACAATGGGTTTCAGGATGCCCTCAACGCAGCTGCAGAGGTTCTCTCACAGGATCCCAATACTTGATATGATGGGACAACCGAGTGTGTTGATCTTGTGTATTTTTGGGAAGTAGTAGAGATCTGCAATGCGTGGAGGACATCGGACGAAGCAAGGAGGGTGGTCTGAAGGTACGGATTAAAGGTCTTGATCAGTCTGCGTTGACAGGTATGATCTTTGGTCAAATCTGTGGGTAACCATCTGTAGTGTTCCTTGTTGTTCAGTTGTCAGTACACTTCTTTATAGTAATCCGTTCTGTTCAGTATGACGGTGGCCCATCCTTTGTCTGCTGGTTTGATGACAATATTGTGGTTGGTCTTGAGAGCACAGATGGCGTTGCATTGTGCTTGGGTGACTTTCGGGGCTGTCTAGTGAGTGCAGCTAATGAATCTGGCATTGATGCACCTCCTGATGGCTTGGGCATACATGTCGAGTTGAGGGCAACGGCCTTCAAAGAAGTCCAATTCTTTCTTGTTCAGTCGTTGCACCGTGGATCCCTCTGTTGGCTGTTCCAGTTCACTGGCTGTCTCATTGTGTTCACTGTTGGCCTTTTGGGGTTTGTGGAAGAACTCCCACATCCTCAATTGCCTGCTGAATTCCTCTGTGTCTGCTGCGAGACCGATGGGGTCTATTTTGGTGATTGTGCAGAAATTGAGCCCTTGGCTGAGAACTTCAATTTCATCTGGTTGAAGTGTACAGTCCAACAAGTTGACAATGGACTTCAGTGGTACTGTTATCTACCATGGTATCAGGGGAAGTTTGGCTGCTGCTGATGATGGTGCTGTTTCTCAAGTTTCCTGTTCTTGGTGTGCATGTAGGCGGTGTAGTTCCTTTGTCTCGTCTGCTTAGCAATATTTCATAGCTGGTTTGTGTCCTGAGCACAAATTGGGAATATGGAGTCTGTCTTGGTTTCCAGATTGTGGTGTTTGCTGTAGAGCTGGTGTATGAGGTGGTTGAGGAGTGTGAGAGAGATGCGATGGCAAAGTCTCTCAGCGTAGTGTGTGTTACAGGATGATATGAATGGGTTCGTGGTCTGTAGTTTTTTTGGTATCTTGTCTGCTTTCTTGCATCTTTATAGAAATTTGATGTCATCGTCAATGTGCGCAACCTTCTTGGAGATCCTCTCCACTTGACAGTCACCAAGTTGACAACGGTCACCTCAGCACTTCACTTTACCACAAGCCCACAGATAACCTCACAATGCTCCACTTCTCCAGCTTCCACCTTAAACACATTAAAGAAGCCATTCCCTACGGACAAGCCCTCCATATACACTGGATCTACTCAGATGAGGAGGATCGCAACAGACACCTCCTGTCGCTGAAAGATGTCCTCATGAGAACAGGATATGGCGTTCAACTCATTGATCGGCAGTTCTGACGTGCCACAGCGAAAAACCGTACCGACCTTCTCAGAAGACAAACATGGAACACGGCAGATAGAATACCCTTCATTATCCAGTACTTCCCCAGAGCAGAAAAACTATGACATCTTCTCTGAATCCTTCAACACATAGTCGATGAACATCTCGCCAGGGCCATCCCCACATGCCCACTTCTTGCCTTCAAACAATCGCACAATCTCAAATAGACCATTGTCTGCTGCAAACTACCCAGCCTTCAGTGACCGCGACATCACACAACCCTGCCACAGCAACCTCTGCAAGATGTGCCGAATCATCAACATAGATGCTATCATCTCACGTGAGAACACTATTCACCAGGTACACAGTACATATTCTTGCAACTCGGCTAATGTTGTCTACCTGATACGATGCAGGAAAGGATGTCCCAAGGCATGGTACACTGGGGAGACTATGCAGATGCTACAACAATGAATGAATGAACACAGCTCAGTATCACCAAGCAGGAGTGTTCCCTTCCAGTCAGGGAACACATCAGCAGTCATGGGCATTCAGCTTCTGATCTTTAGGTAAGCGTTCTCCAAGGCGATACATGACAGTGCAGAATTGCTGAGCAGAAACTGATAGCCAAGTTCCCCACACATGAGGACTGTCTCAACCAGGATCTCGGATTCATGACACACTATCTACAACCCCCATGCCTTGCCTGGGCTTGCAAAATCTCACGAACTGTCCTGACTGGAGTCAGTACACATCTCTTTACACACCTGTACTTAACCCTCCCTCCGCTCACATTGTCTGTAGTTTTAAGACTTGATCACCTGCAAAGACTCGCATTGAACTGTTATCTTGTAAATTCAGTTTGGGTCTATATGCCCTGTTTGTGAACACCAGTCCTTACTCACCTGAAGGAGCTTTGGCTCCAAAAACTAGTACTGCCAAATAAACCTGTTGGACTTTAAGCTGGTGTTGCGAGACTTCTTACTGTGCTTACCCAAGTCCAATGCCGGCATCTCCATATCAAGGGAAACTATGACATAGATCTAGTCTTGACTGCTTGCAGAAAATGTAAATATATAAGGCAGAGGAGAATAAAATTTTGGATTGGTTGTGTTACACTCCATAAATGAACAGCTTGGTGATCGTTACTATCAAGACTCATACACGAATAACTGCCTCGAGTGAAATGCCTGCAAGTATCCGGCATTGAACTACACCCGTAACAAATAAATCCCCTTCACAGAGGATTGGAAAAGAGATGTGGGTATGGAGGTGGCAATAGAGAGAGAGAGAGAGAAATTGATTACAAAGAAGTTGTTGAACACTCGTTTAACAAATAAAAATTACAGCCTGAATTTTATTGCCCAACAATTATGAATGGAAGGGCTGTCAAAAATCATTCCTAGACTTTGGGAACAACATAATGAAAATACTTCATATTATTAAAGTACCACATAGAAAATCTGAAAAATTAATAGCCCAATAAAATATTACAATTTAATTGAACAATAATCTTATCTTGTCATAAATAAGTTCAAATCCTTTCGGAATTGGGCTGGTATTTTATTGTATGCAAGATTTTGTGTTTTGTCATTACAACTGCATCAGAAATTGTTACTGTTGGTGAGGTTAGTGAATTAATCTGTAAGATATTCGAAGGATGTTTCACTAGCTGCTATTTTAATGGTATTATCAAGCTATTTACTGTAAGTGGATAAAATGATTAATGCTCTGTTAAAGTAGTTCACTCAACCTGACTTGAATTAGCCTACATTCCCAAGGTTGAATCATTTCAGTCAGCTCATCATTCTCTGTGTGCAGTCAAACCCTTTGGCAGGGACTGGCAGCTGGAGAGAGCATAAATTCAACCACTGCTGCAGGCCTAAGAGGCCTATAGCAGCAATGACACCTTATTGCTGCCGTGCATGAACACATCCAGAAAGCCTGCAGCCTCGAGTCTTCCTACTGGAATAAAAGGTACAGTAAGAAGTCTCACAACACAACATTAACGTCCAACTGATTTATTTGGAATCACGAGCTTTTGGAGCGCTGCTCCTTCATCTTACTGTGCCCCCCGCCCCAGTCCAATGCCGACATCTCCACATCAGGAATAAAAGGTGCTATTTCCTTTTTGAAACCTTCTTGTCACTGCTTTCTGCTGCAGTAACTTAATCTGAGGGGGTAAATACAAGTATTGAGACCCATTGATTGCAGTTGGGACTCTAACAAGTGAAGATCGGTGGAAAAATGATTGAGGTGCCATGGAGATGTCATGCCTATTTTGTGTTCATGGCCTCCAAATGCTTGAATCTGTACCATTTGGCCAGCCTTTGAATAAACCCTAAAAGTAAGAAGGTAATACTGAAAGGTGGCAGCTATTTTTAAGGTTTGGGTATGAATAAAGGTCATATAAGTGGACTACCAAAGGAGATGCTATTTGAACCACACTCCAATAAGGAGCCAATGTCCTTAGGGAAAAAGAGAAAGGAAGAAAATATGAGAGAAAACATTTTCACAACTAAAGGCCAACTTGGATTATGTAAAATTCCCTACTGAGCTATCCCATCAAAATGATTCCAAAAATTTTTCTTGTTTTGTCTTTTCATGCAGAGTAACCGGATATTTCAATTTCCTAATGCAATTCCTCTTCCAAATACCGGTCTTAATCTACGAACATGGAGGTCCAAAAGTGTAAGTACCAAAATGATTAAAGTGTTTTTCAAAATTTGTTCATGGGATGTGATCATTGCTAGGTTGGCCATCTCTAATTGGTCTAGAGAAGATGGCTGTGAGCCGCCTTTTTGAACTTCTGAAGTTCATGTGGTGTTGATATAGCCACAATGCGGTCAGAGAGTTTTTGGGTTTTTGACCTATCAATGGTGAAAGAATATGTTACAGTTAAGGGAGAAAAAAACCACAACAAACTTATTTACAGGTGAAGGATATGCAGAGGCTTTCAGCCTTGTGGCTGCAGCTGGCTCCCAAGAACATTCTGGAACAGAAACACAAGCTCACCAGGGTGCCTCTTATTTTGCGGATTGATCCTTAAAGGATCCTTTCTCACAGTATTTTTCAAAGATTTCAAAGAGCAACACAGCACGGGAAACAGGCCCTTCGGCCCAACGAGCCCGCGCCGCCGTCCTTACTTTATAGTAACAATTCCATTTTCTTATTCTAATTTTAGGTTATTCCTAATATGGAAGAATCTCAATATAGGGTCAATTTGTTTCCCAATCAGCCTAAGAGCGGATTTTTGGGATGTGGGAGGAAACCGGAGCGCCCGGAGAAAACCCATGCAACCACGGGGAGAACGCGCAAACTCCTGCAGACACCGGCCCAATTCCAAGTGTCTGCACAGCTACAGCGATAGTCACTGAGCTGTCATGGTGCCCTTCAGATGGTACAGATAAAGCACTCATTTACGACATGAAGCACCAGGCAACCCATGAATCAACATCCAAGAGCTGTCCTCGCACCACTGCCGAATGCATGCTCCTTGTTGGTCAAGTATGGACCGAATTACCTGTGGAAAAAAAAGCCATAGTTAAACAGTCCTACTATATCCCTCTATCTGCATAACGCTCATGTGGCTGTCCAAGAGACCCTTAAACAGCCCTAGCATGCCTGCTCCCACCACCTTACTCGGCAGTGCATTCCACACCCCCAATACCCTTTGTGTGAAAAACTGCCCTCTAATATTCGTCTTATACATAGCCCCCCTCACCCTAAGGCCATGACCCCTCGTCCTATCCATTTCTGAAGGTGGAAAAAGTTTACCACCATTTACTCTATCTATACCCCTTATAATCTTATACACCTCTATTAGACCCCCTCTAAGCCGACGTCTTTCAAGGGAAAACAACCCCAGTCTATTTAATCGTTCCTCATAAGACAGTCCTTCCATACCAGGCAGCATCCTGGTAAACCTCCTCTGCACCCTCTCCAAGGACTCCACATCCTTCCGATAGTACGGCGACCAGAACTGGACGCAGTATTCCAAGTGAGGCCTAACTAACGTTCTATACAATTGCAACATCAAACTCCTACTCTTGTATTCTATACCCTTTTCTATGAAAGCTAACATACTATACGCTTTCTTTATCACCTTCTCCACCTGTAAAGACACCTTTAGAGACTTGTGAACCTGCACCCCCAGGTCTCTCTGCGTCTCTATACTCCGAATAGTTTTACCTTTTATCCTATAACTCTCTTCTACATTTTTCCGGCCAAAATGCATCACTTCGCATTTATCCGGATTAAATTCCATTTGCCATCTATCTGCCCAGTCTACCAACATATCTATGTCCTGTTGTATTGCCTGGCACTGCTCCTCAGTACCTGCCAATCCAAGCATCTTAGTGTCATCAGCAAATTTGCTGATCTCACCACCTACCCCAACTTCCAAGTCGTTTATGTAAACCACAAATAGAAGAGGAACTAGTACTGAGCCTTGTGGCACTCCACTAGTGACAGGCCTCCAGTCGGAAAAAGAGCCTTCCACTACTACCCTCTGTCTCCTCCTCCCGAGCCAGTTCTCGACCCATCTACATACCTGGCCCTGTATCCATGCGCCTTCACCTTCTCTATCAGTCTACCATGAGGAACCTTGTCAAACGCCTTACTGAAATCCATGTAGACGACATCAACAGCATGTCCTTCATCAACTGTTTTTGTCACTTCTTCAAAAAATTCCACTAGATTTGTAAGACAAGACTTCCCCTTGACGAAGCCATGTTGCGTATCCCTGATCAGATTGCAGCGCTCCAGATGCTCATACATCCTGTCCCTGAGGATCCTCTCCATTAGCTTACCTATAACTGAAGTCAAGCTCACCGGCCTATAGTTCCCTGGGTTATCCCTCTGACCTTTTTTAAACAACGGTACTACATTTGCTATCCTCCAGTCCTCTGGGACCTCGCCTGTGTCCAAGGAAGAGACAAAGATTTGCGTCAGAGGCCCAGCGAGGTCTTCCCTCAACTCCCTTAGCAGCCTGGGGTAAATGCCATCAGGCCCCGGAGCTTTATATGTCTTTAAGCTACCTAACAGCCCCAACACCTCTTTCCTCGTAATCTTTATTTTCCTCAACGGATCCTCAACTTTGTCAAAATCAGCAACAGACATCTGGCCAGTCTCCTGCGTGAATACCGACGCAAAGTATTCATTCAGGATCTCCCCCATTCCCTCAGGGGTATGGCAATATAATTCCCACTCTGGATGGTGAGTGAGTTAGAGGGGAACATACAGGAGGTGGCCTTTCCATGCATCTATTGTCCTTCCTGTAGGTAGTAGAGTTTGGAAGTTGTAAGTGTCAAAGCAGCACTGGCAAGTTGCTATAGTGCATCTTGTAGATGGTGCTCACTGCTGCCACTGTGCACTGGTGGTGAAGGGAGTGAATGTTTTATGCAGTGGATGCGGTGTCATTCAAAGGACCTGCTTTGTCTGAGATGGTTCCTTGAAATTTGCGGCATTAATCCAGGCAAGAAGAATCTCACGTTCCTGATTTGTGTATTCCTAAAAAGTGGGCACGCTTTGAGGAATCAAAAAGTGATTTACTTGTCACAGAATTCCCAATTTTTGACCTGCTCTTGTAGCCACAGTAGCTATACGGTTGGTCTAGTTAGTTTCTGTTCAATGCTAATCTCCAGGATGTTGATGGTAAGGGATTCAGTGATGGTAAAGTGATGTCAAGGGAAGGAAATGGTTGGATTCACTCTTGCAAATAATTTTATTGCCCAATACTTGTATGAAGCAAATGTCACTTGCAACTAATATGCTGCCGTGCAAGCTTAAATGTCCCGATCTTGTTGCATGCAGGCGTGACCGACTTCAATATGTGAGGAGATGTGGATAGTACTGCACATCCCCTCTTCGTATTTAATTTTGAAGGGAAGCACGTTGATGACATATCTGAAGCTGGTTACCCCTAAGATACTACATAGTTACCTTCCTTCGTGCTAGTAGGATTTCAACCAGTGGAGCATTTCCACCCCGCCCCCCATTCCCATTAATGTCTATGTTTGCTCATGCTTCTAGATTCTACACTTAATCAAATACGCCCTTCTGTCAGTTAGACAATCCAGAAGAGGTCATTCAGCTCATTGAGTCTGCACTGACAACAATCAGACCCAGACCCTGACCCTATTTGCGTAACCACATATTTTACTCTGCCGGCCCCCCAATTGTTCCCCCTCTCCCGATCCTCAGGGCAATTTAGCATATCCTTGGATTGTGGAAGGAAACTGGAGCACCTGGAGGAAACCCACACAGACATGAGGAGAATGTGCAAACTCCACATACACACACTGCCCCAAGGCAGGAATTGAATCCAAGACCCTAGTGCTGTTAGGCATGGTGCTAACCACTGTGCCACCATGCCACATGATTCTTACCTCACTTCTGGAATTCAGTTCTATCGTCCATATTTAGAGCAAAGTTGTAATGAGATCTGGAGCTGAGTGATCCTGGTAGACCCCAAAATGAACATCGCTAAACAGGCTGTTACTGAGTAAGTGCTGTGATTGCACTGTTGATGACACCCTCACCCCTTTGCTGATTGAGCATAGACTGCTGAAATGGTAATTGGCTGAATTCAATTAATCCTTTTTTTACTGGCTCATTTTGGAGCACAGATCTTCATTACCAAAACTTGGATGTTGTCAGGACATAAAGCCTTTACTGTATCTATTGCCTTTAGCCATTTTTTGATATCACATGGAGTGAAACTAATTGTCTGAAATTGGCTAAGATATTGAGGACCTCAGGAGAAAGTCAAGATAGATAATTCCTCACACTTACAGCTAAACATTGTAGCAAATGCATCAGTCTTTTGCATTGATATACTAGACTCGCCCTATTGAAGATGGAGATGTTTTCAAAAGCTTCCTCCTCCAGTCAGTTGCTAAATTATCCATTACCACTTTCCAGTGGATAGGGTAGGACTACAGATGCATTCTTCAGCTTTACTAGAATAGTACCTCATTTATAAGTATGTCTAGTGCTGCTTCCAGTTTGCTTTCCTCTTCACTAAATCGGGGCTGGTCTCCCATCTTGAGAGTAATGCTAGATTGGGGACACGCTGGATCATGAGATTACAGATTGTGGTTCAATACAGTTCTGTTGCAGCTGATGGCCCACAGTGTCTCATAGGTGTCTGGTTTTGAGCTGTTAGATCTGCTCTGTGTCTATCCCATTTAGTGCAGTGGTCATGCTGCATAATATAATGGACAGTATCCTTGATATTAAGATGGAGCCATTTTCACTAGGGCTATGAAGTGTCACTCCTACCAATACCATCATGGATAAATGCATCTGACTCTGACTTTCTGTAACAGGTAGATTTATGAAGGTGAAGTCAAATAAGTTTATTTCCTCTTACTAGGTGCCACAGGCCCAACATGGCAACTATATCCTTTCGGTAGTGGTGCTACCAAATCACTCTGGGTGATAAAAAATGAAAGTCCCTAACCAAAATACTTTCTGTAGCCTCCCCCTATGCTTCTTCCAAATGGTATTGAACATGGAGCAGCATTAATTCATCAGATTTGGGAAGGAGCTGGATGTGATAATCAGCAGACTTGTGTTTGACTTGGTGTCATGAGTCTTTATGGAGTCCTGCGTCAATGGTGAAAACTCATAGAACCACTTGCACCTCCAGTGGATCTGCCCTGCTGGTGCAACAGAACATTCCCATGAAGTGATGGTGCAGTCCAGGACATTGCCTGTCAGATATGATTCATTGAATATAGCTATGTCATGTAGTTGCTTGACTAATTTGTGGAACAACTTTTAACACAGGTCCCCAGATATTGGTGAGGAGGAATTTGCAGAGACAAATCGGAAAGTGTGCTTTGGTTGTTTCTGGTGACTAGGTTGATACTGGGTGTTCCATCCAGTTTTTTTTTTCATTTGCCTTTCTGCAATGACTTGATAAGCTCAGTGAACCATTTCAAAGGGGCAGTTAAGACTCAACCACGTAGCTTGTCTAGAGTCACAAGTAGCCCTAGATAAGGATGGCAGATTTCTCCCCTGAAAGGCAATAGCGAACCAGATGGGTTATCTACTATGACCTAGTGGTTCCTTAATTATTATTAATGAGAGTAACATTTCATTCCAGCATTATTAATTAATTAAATTTAAATTTTCCCAGCTGCATTGATGGGATTTGAGCATGTCTCAAGAGCATTAGTCTGGGCTTCTAGGCAAGAGACAACTCAGAAACCTCAGAGGGTGATGCCATTCTCAACACAAAGTTTGTCTTTCTTTGTTAAGGAGTGATTCAGTTCTCTGAGGGCCATCCTCTGAATCTCCTGTATAGTAGTATCTGTTTTAATTTAGATAGGCTTGGTTCTTTGCACCTTGATTTGTCTTGCAGATATTGGTGAGGTGTCCAAAAAAATTGAGGGTCATCACATCTTCTTCCATAGCTGGTAAAGAAATCGGGCTTATGGGCAACAACAGGTGAATTAATGCATCAGTATTAGCTATCCAGGTATTCATAAGCCATCAATAACAAGGCTCAATGCTCTATCAAGGCAGAGGAAATGAGGGTACTGCCTTGTCTTCTTTGAAAAGTCCCAATAATGGTTTATGATCAGTTACAATGACATAGCATCTACTGCAGATGTATTGATGGAATTTTTAACACCAGAGACAAATGGCAACTTTTCTTTCTCAATCTGGGAAGACCTTTGCTCAACATCCAAGAGGGTTCTAGATATATATGCAATAGGCTTCTGTGTTCCACTTTTCCAGCAATGTGCTGGTACTGCCCCAAACCCATAAGGGGAGACTTCGCAAGTCAAGATAAGGTCCTTTTTAGGGTCAAAATGGGCCAATAAATTAGAGGACACATGTTTCTGTTTAATGCTGTTGAAAGCGTCCAAGACCACCTTTGATATTTCTGTAGCAGGGTATCAATGGGGCCAGCTATCCCAGGCTTCCCAATTGCAACTCTTCTTTTTCCAATAGGGAGCGTGGAACTGATTTCACTCTAAAATTCTTAGGTGCAACATCAAGGTCAACATAGATCTAAACTTTGGCTCACCTTATTTTTCTAAGCATTTCCTGGAAAAGTTTGGGGTACTTGTTCGTTACTTTCCCCAGTTCCCTCCATGTCCATCCTAAAGATCTCCAGCCAATTTAGTCTGATATGTTTGAGCCAATCTCTCCCAATAAGCCTAGGTCCATATCCCTACACAATGATGAGTGGTAGTCGAGCTGATTGCTGCCTATAATTCATTAGAGTGATGATCCTCATTGTCTCCAATAGTTCCCCTGTGTAGGTGGCCAACCTAGCCTTTTTGTTTTCTAAGGTCAAGAACTGAAGACAAGCCCAAAGGTGAACATAAGTCTGCTTCCTGATAATGGAGACTATGGCCCCTATATCCACTTCCATTCTAAAGATGTCCATTTAATAGCAATGCCATCATTATGGGGGCAATCTTTGCCATGGAGATGTGATTTAATTGCATTATCTCCTGTTCCTGGGAGTGGGCATACCTGCAAGGTATGTTCTAGGACTGGCCTTGGCCTTTTTTCAAAATAGTGTACATTTTGATTGTTGTGCTCTTCTGCAGCACTTGGAGTAGTCTGCCATCTAAAACTTCTGAATATGCTTCCTATCAGACTGAAGGCTGTCACTGCCCTTCCTTCACTGCCTGATGATGTCAATTTGAGTTCCAAAAGGAATCTATGATATTTTACCAATGTTCTCAGTTGAGGGGTTGACATTGCAAGAGGCCCCTCCCTCCAATTAGAGGACATTGCTGTCTGATATCCCATGTAGTTTCTGAGCTCCATATTCCACATTCTCCAATGATAGAGCGATCTCAATGGCCACATTGTGATCAAAATTAGATTCCGCCAATAATTTTTTTGGACTCTCATGTTGTTAATTCCATAGACCAGTCTATTTCTCAACATATTGTTCAAGGGTGGCCTGAATTCACAGTGCTCTGCCAATTCTCTTAAACTGGTTAGAAATTAGATGACAAATTCCTCAGGGATTTGCCTTGCCATGTTAAATCAATATTGCTGGAATATTATGGAAGGTTTCAAGTCATAATAGCCTTTAACCAAGTCCATCAATTCACTAAAAGTTTTCGAGTCAGGGCATCTTGGTAGTTCAAGCTTTTGATTACACTGGAGGTCGGGGCCCACATGCCTTCAACAGATTACTCTCCCCCTCAATATTGTTAGCCTGAAAAAATAATGCATGCATTCTGCATATTAGACCCAGTCTTCTATGCTTGCGTCGTAGGCTTCAAGTTTACCAAAAAGAGGTATTTTTCTTGCCAAAGGATTTCTTGTCTCAACAGAAAAGATGGTCTGGAGGGAAGAAAAAACTTGTTTTACTTCTTGTCACCAATGTAATAATCTTAGAGGCAAGTCTTCTGACACCAATCATCCTTTACCACAGCGTTCATAATACAGCCCAAGCCTCAAAGTCATTCGACTGCTGGATTGACTGCTGGGCGAACCTCCATTCACCTACTAGGGGAATTCGTATTCTAAGAGAGCCTCAGGCAAATCTACTGACGATTCTCTGTGGCCATCATGACTTGCAGCATTAATAGTTTCTCTCAACCTTAAAAATGCAATTCTTAAAACAAAATTGAATTTTTATCCAGTTTCTCCCAAAATGACATGCATTGTCAATTCTCCAATTACTTTCACTGCATCAACAGATACACTGCACAGTGTTATGGGAAGAAAAGGAACCAATTCTTTCATAATGCTATGCTGCATCCAAAATACCCACTTGGCCCATGTCTCGGCAATAATAGGATCCTGACTATCCTATTGGCAAATACATGTTTTCTCTCAAGAGGGAATTAATTGCAGATGAATTAAAGTTCCTCGTCATGGGGAAGTAACGAGATGCCAGCATGCTGGATTCTGAACAAAAACAGAAAATGCTGGAAAATCTCAGCAGGTCTGACAGCATCTATAGAGAGAGAATAGAGTTAATGGGGGCGAGTCTCCCAAAAGTGCTGAATTGGTGGGAAAACTGTTCCACATCACAACTGTTTCTTCAGTGCAACTTCAGATCTGAATCGCCCCACTCAGTGCAATGCAGAGGTCACAACGTGAATATCGTTAATAACCAGGGAAGGGTGGGGCCTATTCATGCCAGACTCTGACAGTTCTGGAAATTCGTGCATGCACAATGGCCCCGATCTATCAATCTCCCCGTTTGCTGGCCAGTTCAATCGCTGACCAGCCCGGGACCCCCTGGAGTGCAGTCCCTATAGCTCCACTGACGGCCTGATTGCAGTCTCCATAACAATTCCCAGTCCAGTTCTGACCACCCCTTCCACCCTGATGTTCAGCCCAACCCTCTCACCAGCAGTGGTGAATTTTTTTTCCTCCCTCAAGCCCAGACCAATTCTAATGCAGACTGGCAGTGGGACACCCCCCAACCCCATCAATTACCCTTAGGCCCCACCCACAATATGCCCCATCCCCTTGACACTGCCTGATGCCTGATGGGCAGTGCCAAGCTGCCCCCTGGTCATGGGCGCTTTGCCCTTTGGGCAGTGCCAATGGCACAGGTACCACCTTCCCACACTCAACCTCCTGAGGGGGGGGGCTCAATTGCACTCCCTTCACTCTGCTGATTCCCCAAACATGGGGAGCTACGCTGAACCCCACCGGAATGAAGAACTTGCCAGGCCCGATAATAACATTTGAAATACAATTTAAAACATATTCAAATGACTTATCTCACTTCCCACTGACTTTCTGCACATTCCTAGCAGTGCATTTTCTTCCGATTGGGAGGTGCAACAGGTCATAAACATTCACGGGGAAACCGCAAAATGGCTAACTCGCACATCTCCCAACCCGACCCACCAGAAAAGTTGCAGGTCTCAATGGAAGAATCGGGCCCAGACTCCCACCAGCTATGGCAAGATCTGGAAAACTTAACAGGCTATAAGATGAATGCATGAAAAATCGCGGGCACCATTGCATGCCTCCCCAGTGAACTCAACGCATCCTATGCCTATTTTGAGCAAGAGGTCAGCAAGAACATGCCCTCCACCCCAGAAGCCTTGAACCTATATCCGAGGTCACCATCGCAAACGTCAAAGCAGCTTTCTCGAAAGTCAACCCACGGAAAGCGACTGGCCCAGACAGGGTATTCGGACGAGCACTCAGATCCTGCATGGACCAACTGGTGGGGATATTTGCAGATATTTTTAACCCCCCTTCACACCAATCCAAGATGCCTATCTGCTTCAAAAAGACGACCATCATCCTGGTACCAAAGAAAAGCCAGGCAGTGTGCCTTGATAATTATCGTCTGGTGGCTCTGACATCCACCATTATGAAGTGCTTTGAAAGTCTAGTTTTGGCATGAATCAGTTCTGGCCTCCCAGATTGCCTGGAGCCAATACAGTTCGCCAATCACCGCAATAGGCCTACAGCAGATATCATCTCCCTGGCCCTGCACTCAACCCTGGAACACTAATAAGAAAGACACCTGTATCAGACTCTTGTTTATTGATTATAGTTCAGCCTTATTTACACAAAAATCATCTCCAAACTCCATGGCCTGGGCCTCAACTTCTCCCTCTGTGACTGGATCCTGAACTTCCTAACTCACAGACCACAATCAGTAAGGATAGGCAACAACACCCCCTCCACGATCATCCTCAACAGCAATGCTCCCCAAGACTGTGTTCTCAGCTCCCTACTGTCCTCGTTATACACCTATAACTGTGTGGCCAAATTCCCCTCCAGTTTGCTTTCAAGCTTGCTGATGACACCACTGTAATGGGTTGGGTCTCAAATAATGACAAGACAGTACAGGAACGAGATGAAGAATCTGGTGAACAGGTGCGATGATAATAATCTCTCTTAATGTCAATAAAAAATGAAGGAGATAGTCATCAACTTCAGGAAGCAGAGTGGAGAACATGCCGGTCTACACCAGTGGGAATGAAGTGGAAATGGTCGATAGCTACAAGTTTCTAGGTGTCTAGATCACCAACAACCTGTCCTAGTCCCTCAATGCCGATGTTATAATTAAGAAAGCCCACCAATGTCTCTACTTTCCCAGGAGGCTAAGGAAATTTGGCGTGTCTGCTATGACTGTCACCAACTTTTACATTTGCATCATAAAAAGCATTTTTTCTGGTTGTATCACAGGTTGATATGGCTCTGTTCTGTCCAAGACTGCAAGAAACTACAAAGGATTGAAGTCCAATCCAGCACGCAAACCAGCCTCCCGTCCATTGACTCTGTCTACACTTCCCCTGTCTCAGAAAAGTAGCCAACATAATCAGGGACTCCACCCACCCAAACATACTCTCTTCCATCTTCTTCCATCATGAAGAGAGATATAAATATCTGAGGGTACATACCAACCAACTCAAGAATGGCTTCTTCCCTGCTGCCATCAGACTTTTGAATGGACCTACCTTGTATTAAGTTAATCTTTCTCAACACTCTAGTGATGACTACAACATTACATTCTGCACTCTTTCCACTCCTTCTCTATGTATGGTATGCTTTGTCTATATAGTTGCAAGAAACAATACCTTTCACTGTATTATAATACATGTGACAATAATAAATCAAATTAAATGAAGAAAGGAACATATCAGCAGTGCCATTTTGAAAAATGGCATTATTGGAATAGATGTGATGGAGGTAAAGGAACTGGGAGAATGGGATGGAGTCCTTACAAGATGTGGGGTGAGAAGAGGGTCTCCTTCTGCATTGCAGGGATTCTAAAAGCTTCAATTGAGGTAGCTATGGGAGTTGGTGGCCTTATAATGGATACTAATGGAGGGTCTGTCACCAGAAATAGAGATAGAGAGGTGAAGTGAAGCGTCAGAATTGGACTATGTGAAGGCGAAAAAGGGGTGAAAGTGAAATTGATAAATTTTTCCACATCCAGAACAATGATCGCCACCATATACATCCCCTTTATTTTTTTGTCCTCAGCAGCTTCGTCAATCTCTCAATCTCTCCCTTGTCTCCATCTATAGCTGGCCCTTTATCCAGCCCATACAGCCTGTTCCCTTTTCTCTCACGACAACCGTACAAATCTTATCCTCTTTCCACTTGTCTTCAGCTCTGACAAAGAATCATCTAGACTTGAAACGTTAGCTCTGTTCTCTCTCCACAGATGCTATCAGCCCTCAGAGAATGTCCAGCATTTTCTAAAGAGGCTAGCATTGCAGAGCTCACATTTTAACATGATGTTATGTTTTAAGTTTTAGGTATCATTGTACAATTTAATATCATAATATATATTCTTTGTTAAGAACACCAATCTGGAATCAACAATGCAATGAGCTCATAATGATACATTTCCTGAGCCTGACTACAGCCAAACCAGCTCAGCTATCACAAATAGAGTAGCATGTATTTATGGGTCAAACTAATTACACTACATCGTGTACCTATAAACTGTAAGATGAACTGGAGACCTGAGGCTGGATTTCTTGTTCAGGGCTGGAACCAGATGCAGATCCTGGCTCCTCACTCTGATTAAATAGTGACTGGACAAGGGAAGGCAGTGATGTTATGATCTGGCCACTGGACTAGCAATCCAAAGACACAAAGCTGGGGACATGGTTTCAAATCCTGCCATGGCAAATGGTGAAATCTGTATTCGGTAAAACTAAAAGTTTGATGACCATGAAACCATTGTTGATTGTTCTAAGAACTCTTCTGGAAAATCTTTCCACCTTATATGGTTTACTTTCAAATGCTCTCTGAAATGGAGGGCAGTTGGGTTAGGCAATAAATGCTGGCCCAGCCCGTAATGTTCCCATAAAATGAATTTTGGGTGGCATGGTGGTACAATGGTTAGTTCTGCGGCCTCATAGCTCCAGGGACCCAGATTCAATTCCAGCTTCGGGTGACTGAAGTGAAGAGGGGTGTGAAGAGGGGTGTTATAGTTTACAGAGTGACTTGGACAAGTTGCAGAGCTGGGCCGAGAGGTGGCAAATGGAGTTTAATGTGGAAAAGTGTGAGGTAATGCACTTTGGCAGGAATAATAAATGTGTAGAGTAAAGGGCTAATGGTAGGATTCTTAATAGTGTTGATGAACAGAGGGATCTTGGTGTGTATGTGCATAGATCCCTGAAAGTAGGCAGTCAAGTCGAGAAGGTTGTTAAGAAGGCATATGGAGTCTTAGCTTTTATTGGTAGGGGATTGAATTTCGGAGCCGCAACGTCATGTTGCAACTGTACAAAAACTCTAGTGCGGCCGCACTTGGAGTATTGTGTGCAGTTCTGGTCCCCACATTATAAGAAAGATGTGGAGGCATTGGAGAGGGTACAGAGGAGGTTTACCAGGATGTGGCCTGGTATGGAGGGCAGGTCCTATGAAGAGAGGTTAAAGGATTTGAGGTTGTTTTCGTTAGAAAGGAGGCGGCTAAGAGGGATCTTATTGAAGCATATAAGATGATTAGAGGTTTAGATAGGGTGGACAGTGATAGCCTTTTTCCTAGGATGGAGAAAGCTAGCACGAGGGGAAACAGCTTTAAATTAAGGGGTATGAGTTATAGGACGGATATCAGAGGGAGGTTCTTTACTCAAAGAGTGATTAGGGAGTGGAATGCCCTGCCTGCAGCTGTTGTAGATGCGCCAAGTTTGGTGGCGTTTAAGAGGTTAGTTGATAAGTATATGGAAGAGAAGGAAATGGTTTAGTTTGGAGGGGCATTGCTTTTTATTTTGGTCGGCACAACATCGAAGGCTGAAGGGCCTGTTCTGTGCTGTAATGTTCTATGTTCTATGTTCTATGTTCTATGACTGTCTGTGTGGAATTTGAATGTTCTCCCCATGACTGTGTGGGTTTTCTCTGGCTGTGTTGGTTTCTTCCCACTAAATTGCCCCGTAGTGTCAGGGGGATTAGCAGGGTAAAGATATGGGTTTGTGAGATAGGGACTAGGTGAGATTGTTATCAGTGCAGGCTTGATGGACTTTTCGGTAGTGATTCATTCAACACTTTTTGAAAGTCAACTAATGGCCAGATGGTGCACTTGCTATCCAAATTAACAATAATGGGCAAGCTTCCAAGTTTGGAGGGCCAATAGAGGCCATCCAGCAATGATGTATGAGCAGTGGACTGGCATAGGTGGGAATTGCTAATAACTACAAATGGGAACAGAGAGGGAGAGAAAGAGAGAGAGAGAGAGAGACGCACCTCAAGATGGACGTGGTCCCTGAAGCCCTGGTAATAAATTGTAAATTCAAGGAAAAGGCACAGGTGACTAGCTGTGACTGTGACCAGGTGACCAGATTCTTTGTGAAATGAAGGGTGACCCCCCTATCCCTGCCCTCATTCAATCCTCATAGTGGGAGATGTCATCACTTAACTGGCTGAGTTTTGGTTACAGAATGGAGTTCACCTGCCAAATGGAAAATTCTAGCCGGCACAAGAAAGGGGACATTCTGGCTCCTTTACTAAGCTAATTAGCAGCTAGGTGACCACCTTTTCCCATCTTGCCTTTTTCAAAATGCCTCGGGGTCAGAACCATGCCAGCAAACAAGCACACCATCCAGCATGAGGAAGTTTTGGGTCCTTCCCCCTTCTGACCTCAGATATCTATCCCAAAAATCTGGCCACTTAAACACTGATTTATTTCTAATGTTATTTTGTTTTGCAGAAACGAATGAAAAACGAAGAAATTAAGGCAGGCCTTATTATGCTTTCTAATGCAACGCAGGCAGCAAAACATTTTATCACTGGTAATTCCACAGTACCGCTCTTAGATAAAATTTACAGGAATACTAGGACCTTTATTCACATCCTACAACTGATGAATGTGCCGGTAAGTACTCAAGTAAGAGATTATTATTTTCTTTTGTAATGTGGAGCTTATTGACAACTTACAAACTATTGTCTTAGGTCTTTCATTATTTACTTTGATTTAAAATGAATCAGACAATGAAAGTTTTCTTAATACCTCTGTTGGAAAAAGACTATCGGTAGCTAAGGCAACAAAAACAGGAAGTGCTGGAAAATCTCAGCAGGTTTGACAGCATCTATGGAGAGAGAATAGAGCTAACATTTTGAGTCTGGATGACTCTTCATTTGAGATCTTACAGATCTGATCAGAAGATCCCTTGCACTTAATTAGCTGACCTTAGTCAGGATGGAATTAGAAGCTCTATAACTTGGATTAGGTAGAAGAAAAATGAACCAATATTCCTATTATTTATCACTATGGCTCCTGCTAGAAAGTGCACATAAGAACATTGTGTAATCACCAAATCATGTTAGTTGCCTGCAAACTTACAAAAGGACATGGTCAAATATCTTCTCTGTACTCACGGTTTAAAAAGACACATAAAGAACAGCTACCTGAGCAAGGTATTAAAGAGCAATTAGTTTCATAGAACTGTATCCCAATTTGACTCTAGGAAGAAGGATAGAAAATTGGAGAGTTTAAAAAAAATCCAATTTTATTCCTGCAATATATATGTGCATCATTAATGATAGAAATTGAAAATAAGTTTTTTGTCGTTTTGCAGTATTTCTTTGGTGTAATTTTGACAAAATGTTTCAAAACCATGGGGTGCTAAAATCTAACTTGGTGTGGCTCAAATTGAATGTTAGCAAACTGGCAGCCTGTTACGTATCTAACACATTTTCCTTCACATTGATTTCCATTGAAGTTCAATTTTTCTCCCATTATGTTTTGAGTTTTACCTTGTCTTCTGTACAATGTCATAACTTGTCCTTGTTTTCTGATTGAAATGTCATTTTCACATTATCCATCTGTCTTCCACTATTTGCGTTTCTCAAAATCAACAGTCACATGAAAGTAACTGATTTGTTGATCTGAGGGATATCACTGATTTCAAATTTATATTTCAAATTTTGATTTACTTTTTATTATGACTGGAAATTCAATGAGTTAAATTTTTGTAGGGCCTTAACATAGTAAAATGTCCAAAGATGCTGTAGAGCACTGTTACCAGACAAAATTTGACATTGACATTGAGGTGCTTCCATCATAGAATGGAATAATTACGGCACAGAAGACCATTTGGCCTACTGAATCAGTGCCAACTTGCTGCAAGAGCAGCTTAGCTGGTCCCATCCCTTGTTCTCTTCCCATAGCATTGCAATTTTATCTTCTCTTATCATTTTATTTTCTCTTTCTTGTATAATAATCCAATTCTCTTTCGAAAGCCACAATTGACTCTTCCTCGATCTCCATTCAGGCAGTCCATTCCAGGTTCTAACCATTTGCTGTATAAAAATGTTGCTCCCCTGTTACCTTTCAGCTTTCATCGGTCACTTTAAATCTCTGTTCTCTAGTTCTCAGCCCTTCTGTCAACAAGAATAACTTTTCAGTCCAGATTACTCATGGTTTTGAAAACCTCTATCAAATCTCCTTTTTAAGGAGAACAATCTCAGCTTTGCAAGTTTATGCATGTAACTGATATTTCTCATCCCTGGAACCATTCCCATGAATCTTTTCTGCACCCACTCTCAAGCCATCACATCTTCACTAAAGTGTCACGACTTAAATTAGACACAATAGCCCAGTTGAAGCCAAAGTCCCTTTTGTGACTTCAATCTTAGTGACTAAAAGTCCAAGGGTTCCTCAAATCTGTTGGAGGTGAGGGTGGAGGAGATGGGGGGCAGTTCTTAAGAAGACAGATTGCAATTAAGAAAAGTAATCCAGGAATTATGTTTGCATTTCAAGGTGATCCTGGGATAGAGTCATAGTCATAAGGCACAATCTTACCGACTGTTCACCCCGCTCTCCCACTGCAGTGAAGTCAGAGAACCTGGCACCCAGCCAGTTCACTGCAATGGGATGGGAAAATCTCACTGGCTTGAATGGCCGTAACATTCCAACCTTAAAGTCATACAGTGCAGAAAAGGCCCTTCAGCCCATGCAATTTTGGCACACGGGCAAACTTGTTACTGTTTTATGTAGTCCAACTAATTTTGATGGTGAATGGCTGAATCAGTTAGTTAGCCATCATATAAAAATGTGCAACAACACCATCACCATCACCATCTCCCCATCATGTTCTGTGGCACTACCACATTGCTAAATGGGATAGACTTTGAACAGACCAGCAATTCAAGACTGGGCACCCATGAGGCACTGTGGGCTGAAAGCAGCAGCAGAATTGTACTCAGCCATGATCAGTAAACTCATGGTTTGGCATAAACTCCATGCCAGGGGATCAACACTGATTCAATTTAGAGTGCAGGAAGCCCTGCCAGAAGCAACACCAGGAATACCTAAAAATGAGATGTCAACCTGGGGAAGCTATAATACTGGACTACTTGTGTGCCAAACAACATAAACAGCAAGTCATAGACAGAGCTAAGCAATTCCACAACCATTGGACCAGCTCTAAGTTCTGCAGTTCTGCCACATCTAGTCATGGATGGTGGCGAACAATTCAACAAGTCACTGGAAGAGGAACCGCCATAAATATCCCCATCCTGAATGATGGAGGAGCCCAGTACATGAGTGCAAAAGATAAGGCTCAAACATTTGCAATAATTCACTGGTTGGAGAGTCATACCTGGCACAAAAGATGGTTATAGTGGTTGGAGGTCAATTGTCTCAGCTCTGGGACATCACTGTCGGAGTTCTGCAGGATACTGTCCCAAGCCCAACCATCTTCAGTTGATTCATCAATGACCTCCTTTCTATTATAAGGTCAGAAATGGAGATATTCGCTGATGACTACACAATGTCCATTACTATTTGCAATTCCACAAATACTGAAGCAGCCTATGTCCAAATGCAGGAAGACTTGGACAATTTCCAGGCTTGGACTGACAAATGGCAAGTAACATTTGCACCACCAAAGGACCAGGCGATGACCATCTTCAACAAGATAGAATCTACCACCCCTTGACATTCAATAGCATTACCATCGCTGAACCCCCAGCCATCAACATGCTGGGGATTACCATTAACAAGAAAGTGAACTGGACTAGACATATACATACTGTGGTACAAGAGCAGGTCAAAGGCTAAAAATCCTGAAGCAAGTAACTCATCGCCTGATTTGCCAGAGCCTGTCCATCATCTACAAGGCACAAGTCGTGAGTGTGAGCAAATACTGTCACCTTGCCTGGATCTAATAACACTCAAAAAATTCAAACCATCGAGGACAAACTAGCCCACTTGATTGACACCACTTCCACATACATTCACTCCCTCCACCACCAATGAACAATGGCAGTGGTGTGCACCATCTAGAAGATACACTGCAGGAACACACAAATGCTCCTTAGGCAGCACCTTCCAAACACAAGACCACTACTATCTAGAAGGACAAGATCAGCAGACACATGGGAATACTATATTCTGGAAGTTCCTGTCCAAGTCACACACCACCCTAACTTGAAAATATATTGCCATTCCTTCACTGTCGCTGAATCAAAATCCTGGTACTCCCTTCCTAACAGCACTGTGGATGTACCTACACCACAAGCACTGGAGCTCACCACCAAGATGAGGGCAATTATGGATGAGCAATAAATGTTGGCCTATCCAGTGAAGCTCAATAATCCTATAAATGAATAAACAGAAAAAGTCTTCTGAGATTCCCATTTTAAGATGCCAGCTTTTTGTCCTGGGTAATTTTAAACAAAGGCTCTTAAATAATGCTTCAGGACACCAAACAACAAAGACTTCATCTGAATTCTTTGTCTCTACTATTTTAATGCAGGCACCAATCTTTTTAAAAGCAATGGGTTAACACCTTGGCTATAACAATAAGGAAGAATCATGGGGAAATGTATTAATCATTTTAATCCTAATATTCCACTTAGTGATTTCAGGGCTAAAGTATTTCACAAGTCATTTTGAAGTGTTATTGGAGGGAATAACATATATAGAAGAAAAGCATTGGCTGTTTGCTGTCCAAACTATCAGCTGTGAAATTTTCTTCCTTTAAAGTTGGAACTGTCATGACAAACATTGTTTTTACTGAGACGTTAAACCTTTATAAAACATATGTTAAATAAGTGTCAAAAAATTAGCTTACAGAGCTCAACATTCTGTTGATGGTTTAACACTGCCAATATTGACAGCATACAGTTTAATGAAGAGGATAAATACACCAGCAAGCGGGAGGACAGTAATCACCCGACACTTTGGCTGGAATGTGTAACTCAATGCAATCAACACTCCCATGTGGGACTTTTCAAGGGGGCCCAACTCTGGGGCTCTTCCATCACAATACTGTGGGATGTTAACCATAACCCTCACATTCAGGCGACATGGTGAGAAAACCTCTGATTGCAAATGATTGTGTCATTACATCACCCGTACAATTAATGGATAAGTGTGATGTGTAATGTGATTCACATGCTGCAACGTATTGAAGTTCTTGAAGTGAATTGAAGTGTCACATAGGATGCAGGTAATTTGAAAAGATGGATTCAAAATTAGCTCAGTTGTAGGAGACAGAAGGCAGAAGATTGCTTTAGTGACTGGAAACTAGTGTCCAGTGGCATACAACAGGGATCCATGTTGGATTCCCTATTATTTGTCATTTATACAAACAACATAGATCACAATGTGGAGGATAGGATTAGTAAGTTTGCGGATATTCAAAGATTGGCCGAGGAGTTAACAGTGAGGTGAGTACTTTGGGTTACAGGAAGATATAGTTGGCATGGTCAGATGGGCACATAAGTGGCAGATGGAATTTAGCTCTGAAAAGTGTGAAGTGATACACTTTGGAAAGAGTAATTTGACAAAGAAGTACTTAATGAACAGCATGCCATTAGAAATTTCTGAACAACAAAAGGACTTTGGCATGTTTGTCCATAGATCTCTGAAGGCAGAGGGCATGTTAGTGGGATGGTGAAAAAGGCATATGAGGCACTCGCCTTTATCAAAAGCAGGGAGGTCATGTTGGAGTTGTATAGAACTTTGGTGAGGCCACAACTTGAGTACTGTGTGCAGTTCAGCTCACCACATTATAGGAAGGATATGATTACATCGGACGGGGTGCACAGAAGATTCACCAGATACTGCTTGAGATACAACATTTAAATTATGAACAGAGGTTGGATAGTGTTGAGTCATTTTTGTTGAGGCAAAGACGACTGAGACGCGACCTTATCGAGGTGTACAAGGTGCGTGGATAGGGTGGATAGGGAACAGCTGTTCATTCCCTTTAGTTGAAGGGGACACAAGTTCAAGTGAGAGGCAGGGGATTTGGGGGGAATATGAGGAAAAGCTTTCTTACCCCCAGAGGGTGGTGACGGTCCAGAATGCGCTGCCTTGGAGTATGGTGCAGGCAGATTGCCTCATATTCTTTAACAAGTACCTGGATGAGCACTTGGAATAGCATAACATTGAAGACTATGGGCCAAGTGCTGGTAAATGGAATAGGTAAGTTAGATATTCTTTGCATGTCTGTGCAGACTCGATGGGCTGAAAGGCCACTTCTGCACTGTGTGATTCTTTGCTGAAGTTTTCAACATGGCTAAGTGCAGAACTCAAGAATGTTCAACACAGCACAACACTAACTAATGCTCAGGCCAAATCTGAGCAATGTAATTGACCTGGCCAATTTTCATTCCATGCTGGTAAGAACACCCCAGGCATGATGCTCTATTTTACAGCTCCTTCCTTAGCTGCCAATCCAACCTCAGAGGACCATAAAATTCATAAAATCAGTTTAGATCTGTTACCTTTCATGTGCACTGAGAAAAGTTTAAAATGTAATACATTTTGAGCAAGGATAGAGGCAAGAGTGGTAAAAGAACAAAAGGCAAGATCTGTGATAGTCTGGAAGGCAGGAAAGGTTGAAAGACAAATGGGTTCATGGTGCAAAGCCAAATAGATAGTAAGAGGGGTCATCCAGATTTGAAATGCTGGCTCTCTCTCTCCACAGATGTGGTCAGACCTGCGGAGATTTTCCAGCATTTTCTTTTTTAATTTCTGATTCCAACAGCTGCAGTATTTTGCTTTTATGTCTATCTCCCCATGTCCCCTTTAAACATTCCAAAGGGAACATTCACTCTGACATCTTAGCCCAGTCCTCAATAACCCTCAGCATGCCTCTCTTATCTAGGCAGCTTTCTACCAAGAGCAAGATATGCAACACCTGCCCTTTCAGAACCATAGAAAAGTTACAGCACAGGAATCCATTCAGCCCATCTTGTCCTTGCCAGCCCAGAGTCACCCAGTGCCCTTCTAATCCCACCTTCCTGCACCTATAGTTTATAGCCTTTAAGGTACTTTGTAAGAATTTAGGGTCTCTGCCTCCACCACCAAGGGAATTCCAAACACCCACCACCCTCTACATAAAAAGTTTTTCCTACTACCTCTTAAATCTGTGTTCCCTAGTTCTGGGATTCTCCACCAAGGAAAAAATTTTTATCCTGTCCACACTATCTCTTCCACTCATAATTTTGGGCACCTCTATCATAAGAACATGAGAAATAGGGATAGTAGACAAACAATATTTGCATCTAGAAAGTGTGTGAATGACTGGATTGCAGCCATCCAAATGCAAAGCAATTCAGAAGGAAACAAGATACAAAAAAGCACAAATCAGCAAAAACAAACAAGGAACAAAGTGGAGGCAGAGGTTATATCTAAAATTGTTGAATTTAGTATTGAATGTAGAAAACTGTAAAGCGATTAATTGAAAGGTGAAGTGCTGCTCCTTGAGTTTGCAGTGAGCTTCATTGTAATATGATACAGCATCAAGGACAAAGTGGGAGCAAGGTTACGAATTAAAATGACAGGTGATTGATAATTCAGAAACATACATGCAGCCAGAACGGGGATGTTCTGCAAAGTTCTCTCCGTGTCTGTGTTTGATCTCCCCAGAGCAGAAGAGACTGCATTGTGAATAGCAAGTCCAGTATACAATTCTGAAAGAAGGAAATTGCTCTTTTATCTGAAAGAGGTTTGGGGTCTGGGACAATGGGAAAAAAGGAGATAATAAAGAATTGGAACAAAGAAAGCTGAGGGGCAACCTGGATAAGTGGAGCTGAGTCCACAAAAAGATCAGCCATGATCTTATTGAATAACAGAGCAGGCTTGAAGGGCCAGAAGGCCTACTCCTGCTCGTAGTTCTCATGTTCTTATGATAGAGGTGCCCAAAATTATGAGTGGAAGAGATAGTGTGGACAGGATAAACATTTTTTCCTTGGTGGAGAATCTCAGAACTAGGGAACACAGATTTAAGAGGTAGTAGGAAAACATTTTACGTAGAGGGTGATGGGTGTTTGGAATTCCCTTGATGGTGAAGGTAGAGACCCTAAATTCTTACAAAGTACCTTAAATGCTATAAACTATAGGTGCAGGAAGGTGGGATTAGAAGGGCACTGGGTGACTCTGGGCTGGCAAGGACAAGATGGGCTGAATGGATTCCTGTGCTGTAACTTTTCTATGGTTCTGAAAGGGCAGGTGTTGCATATCTTGCTCTTGATAGAAAGGTGTCTAGATAAGAGAGACATGCTGAGGGTTATTGAGGACTGGGCCAGGATGTCAGAGTGAATGTTCCCTTTGGAATGTTTAAAGGGGACATGGGGAGATAGACATAAAAGCAAAATACTGTGACTGTTGGAATCAGAAACAAAAAAAGAAAATGCTGGAAAATCTATGCAGGTCTGACCACATCTGTGGAGAGAGAATAGAGCCAGCATTTCAAATCTGGATGACCCCTCTTCACAGCTGGCATGATGCCAAGGTGAAAGGCAGCTTTGTTTGGTGGTGTCAGGAAGTTCTGCGATGAAACCGGAGTCAATATTGAGGCCTCCCAGGGAAACTCCCTCTTGCTTGTATGCTGTGTCTCCACTTCTGCTGTGTCTGTCCTGCTGGTGAAACAGGACATATTCAGCAATGGTGATGGTGGTGCATAGGACAATATTTGTAAGGTATGATTCCATGAAAGTGTTTATGTCAAGATAGGTCTCCCAGTTTTGACACAAGTCCAGATGCTAGTAAGAAAGACTTTGTAGGGTCAGTGAGGCAGAATTTGCCATTGTTGTTATTTCCAGGATTTAAGCTGATGCTGGAACAGATAATACCTTATAGCTTGCCAATTGTAGAGGGCATTTCAGAATCAACCACATTGCTTTGGGCCCAGAAGTCACAAGTAGGCCATTCCAAATAAAAATGGCAGATTTTTTTTCTCTGAGGGACATTAGTGAACCAGATGGGTTTTCACAATAACTTCACTGCAAAGTTGATTTAAGCCTACTTGTGACTAATAAATAAACTTTAACATTAACATGATCATCTGGACTTTTAATTCTAGTTTTTTTTTTATTGAATTTAAATTCTGCCATCTGCTATGGTGGGATTCACATGTCTCAGATTGAATTCAGGTTGTCACAAAGAACAAAGAACAAAAAACAAAACAGCACGGGAAACAGGCCCTTCGGCCCAACAAGCCCGCACCGCCACCCCAATGTTCCCACCTCTACCCATGATCCTTGTCTATGTTTATAGATTTGTGGATTAAAAACCAAATTTGAGACAATTTAGGGAGAATTTGTTTTGCCAATTAGCCTAAGAGCACATCTTTGGGATGTGCGAGGAAACCAGAGCACCCGGAGAAAACCCACGCAAGCACGGGGAGAATGCGCAAACTCCCACAGACACAGATCCAAATCCATGTATCTGCACAGCACAGCGATAGTCACTGCGCTGTCGTGTTGCCCATCAAATGGACAGGTCAAGTGTACTCTAATGACGTGAAGCACTAGGATACTCTCGAAAAAAATCCAAGAGCAGTCCTCTCACGACCCATCGCGTGTATGTCCCTTTTTAGACAACAAGGTGGACCAAAGCACGTAGGATAAAAACAAGTACATCAATATCATCATCTATTGACACATTTCCCAGAGACTCCCAAGGCTCATGATCCCTAATTTAAATCAGTTTTCTATACTCCTCCATTCCCACTCTATTCATGTGCCCATCTAAGTATTTCTTAAATAACTCCAGAGTACCTGCCTCCACCACTTTACTTGGCAGCGCATTCCATACCTCCACTTACCCTCAATCCATTGATATCTTCCCACAGCTTTCTTCCTCACTACCAACCACACAGCTCAGATTTTACTTTCTTGCTGTTAAGTTTGCAGAATTGTGACAAACAATCCAAGGTTGTGTTCTCCATGTTTTTAGAAGTCATGAATCTAACATAAGACAAAGCTTAAACTTTAAAAACTGACAGCGTGATAAACAGACGTTTGGTGTTTATCTTGACCCCACCGTGAGGGTGTGCTCTTTTAGAAGGTCAGTGTTGACTTAATGGGCCCAATGGCCTCTTCTGCTCCACAGGAATTCTATGGGCTTGATTTTACCATCAAGTTTGCCCATTTTTGGAAAACTTGGTAAAGTTGGGTGTGAGGCAAGTAATGTGATCTGTGTTCGCCTCCGTGCTAGTCCCCCCTTTAGCAAGGCTTGAAATGGCTGCGATCAGAACCGTGTTGGCCATTAAAATGTATTTGCATACACTTAAATTGACTTATTGGACTGCACACCAAATCTTATTGGCACTTCCCCCTTTACCACCGTGTTTGCCCATCCAGATTCTGCGCGAAATAGACATGCTCTACAAAAGTCCAATTCAGAAGTCCAGTTAGAGGTAAGCGCCGAGTGTCTGACAGTTCTTTGCTTGTGCTCGGTGAGGTGGGGGGGAAAGAGAGGTCCAATGACTCTCTGCCTGACATCAGTGGAGGACAGATGGGGAGGGGACTGTGATCGATCTCGGTGTCGGAGGAGGTGGGGGATGAGGGGGTCTGTAATGTGTGGAGATGTCTGTAGGGAATGTGGGTAGGCATTATCTGGCCCGGGAGCAATGTGTCAAGGAAGCTGCATTCTATCATTTCTTTTCCTGCGCATGCACAGCAGGCGCCAATCGGAGCTGCAGGATTTTGGGCACATTAAGTCCAGCCCACAGGCTTCTACTGTGTGATTTGGAATTATTCATATTTTTTCAGGTAAGGTGTGTATGTGGGTGCCTGAGAATAGGTCTAAAGGTTGGATCTGAAACACTCCCGGTTTCAAATCTGCCCAATACTTAGGATTATAGACCCTATTTTACCATTTTAATTTTATGAGGAGAAACAAGGTAGAAGAGATAAATGGTAATCCCGTTAGAGAGGAGAGCAGGGATCTCTTCAAATTGGATATTCCTGAAAGAAATGCAGCAGTGAATTCAACACTAATACAAAAACAAACCCATTATCACTCCCTTTCGTCTTGCACAACAAAACCTTTTGTCATTTAATCTCTCCTGCTCTTCTTTTTGTTCTTCCATCCTTCCCCCTTTTACTAATTCAGAACCTGTTACATTTCTAACATTTCTAGTTCTAATGAAAGATCATAGTCCTGAAATGGCAAAGCTGTTTCTGTCTCCACAGTTGCAGCCAGACCTGCTGAATATTTCCAGCACTGTTTGTTTTGATTTTCAGATTTTCAGCATCCACAGTATTTCCCTCAGCCATAAAATGGACTGTTGGTTGTGTACTGAACTGTACAGATCACAGATTTGATTGATAGCTGACTTCAGCCAGGGATTCCATTGTTTATCCACTCTGTGATTCCCCCTGGTTTTTATTCTGTGTGAACATTGAGGAAAGGGTTAGACGCTTGGCTCAGGCTATTCATGTTTAAATTCGCAAAAGAATGTAGATTCAGTTCATGAAAGATAAGGCTGCTGACATTCCAAGAATTGTGCTTCACTGTGAACCATCACTTTCTGGAGAGGAAGCAGAGTGAAAAAGGAAAATGTTACAATCATTTTAACTGAAAGAATAGATTTTGCTTATTCTTGAAAGTCAAAATATACTTTCAGTGATCAAAGATCCAAAGGTGTGAAGATTAGATTGATTGGTCATGCTAAATTGCCCCTTTGTGTCCCAAGATGTATAGTTAGGGGAATTGGCAGGCTAAATACATGGGGTAATGGGGAGAGGGCCTGGCTGGGTTCTCTGTCGGAGAGTCGGCGCAGACTCAACAGGCCAAATGACCTCCTTCTGTGCTGTAGAGATTCTATTTTGGGAAACATGTTCTAGGTTTTTATGTATGGATTCTTGGACTAGTGAAAAAGGACAGCAAGGTGACACACCGGTTAGCACTGCTGCCTCAAAGCGCCAGGGACATGGGTTCAATTCCCAACCTGGGTCACTGTTGTCACATTCTCCCTGTGTCTGTGTGGCTTTCTTCTGAGTACTTTGATTTCCTCCCAAAGTGTGAAGGACATCCTGGTTTGAGGCATTGGCCATGCTAAATTCTCCCTCAGTGTACTCAAAACAGGTGCTCAGTGTATGGCAACGAGGGGATTTTTGCAGTAATTTAATTGCAGTGTTAATGTAAACCTACTTATGAACTAATAAATAAACTTCAAACTTTGAAAGGAAAGCATTAACTGAATAACAAGTATCTTTGATTCAATTCGATGAATTGCTTGACTTAATATGATTCAATACAATTTGCTTATGTTTACTGTGTTTATAATTGATCCAGTTGTAATATAACAAAATAAAGCACTTTTGACAATCCAATATCAATTATGCTTTATGGAACTACTTCATGAAATGAGGTCAAAATATTTCCTATACATCTTGTTTTATAGGGTGGAAAATAAATAGGAACAGATGTTACATGTTAAAATCATATTAAGTTATGAATGGCCTTGCCCTGACTGACTACTTTGTTTATCCTGGGAAAGTGGCTAAAATGTTGATATTTTTATTGTTTTAGTTGGAATTGTTCTTTTCTGTTTTAAATGGAAACAGTTCAATTTCAGTCTGGAGATCTAATTCTGGAAAGGCAGAACAGTATTCAGCACATTCCACATGAACCATTGTCAAGTTCTATAGCACGTCACTAAGTTCCAACAGGCCTGATGGGGTATGCTGGTGAAATTTCATCAAACAACCTACTAAACTTCTGTAATATCTTACAGGACACATCAAACCAGCTGTACAGACGCACAAAGCCATTTATGGGAAGGACTGTCCAGAATGTATTATACACATACACTCGCTTGATGCACGGAAAAATTAATATCTTTTACCGAGAAATGGCAGAAGAGTATTGTAAACGAAGGAAAAGGTGACCATGACCAGATTAATGCATGTGGGTGCACTTTGTGGAGTTCAGCACTGAAATTTTGAACTATCATGAGCAATGCAAGAAAAAGAAAATGCAAGTTCTAGGTTCGGGATGAGTTACCAAGCCCAGTTCCTGTTTGTTACCGTGCCAACAAATTTCAAGATATCATGCTGATGCAAGACGATATGGCTACAGTTCAAGTTATGGAGAATATGTTACCCGTGACTGGCTACGGATCAACTTACATTGGCAGTTTTCCATTCATTTTGACAGTTTTTAGCCCCAGTAATTTTGTTATGGTTTAATGCTTTGTATAACCTGTAGAATGTAAGTGAACTTCCTTCAACCTTGACCAAAATGAGACTATTGCAATTTAGCATTCAGAATTTTTTTTTATTGAGTCAGTTCTATCAATATATATATAACATTTTATTAATGATTGGTAAGAACTATGGGTTATTAATAATGAGCATGCAATTTGTTAGCATTACAATGTTTGCCAAGTATTGCAGTAAAATCATGTGCACATCCTACAAACTGAAAAGCCAAATAGACTTGCAAAATGGCTGCATTTACTTAATAGGCATAAAGTGGGCAGAACCAATTAAGGATTTGAATAGCAATCCACTACATCTAATTTTTGTATATTTAACCCCCATCCAATTCTTCAGTCAGGTTTTGGACTGACAGCAGATGTGTCTGTCAGTTTACAGTTAATTATTTTAAATTAAGCCACAATAATGTCATTTAGATGTCTGCACTATTTCCAGTTGTAGTACTCAATCATTTGCTGATGTGGACCATGACTTCTAGGGTGTGCAGTTTATGGAGCTACATTTAAAGTATCCTGGAATAAGATTTGTAACAATATTTTGATGATGTTTCTGATTTCTTTTCTCTTGTTTCTTTTCTTTTTCTACCAAGGGTGGCAAAGAAGCTTTATGCCATTTCTTCTGGCATTGTGATTGTTCTGGTACATCCTCAATAGTGGGTTTGTCTTGATTTATAATTTTGAAGAAAGAAAAACGAGCAGCATGAGGGATCCTGATAGGTTAGGCACCTGAGCAGACTGAATTCATCATTGGCTTCCATGTAAACTACTTTTTGGTGGTAGAGGCTCCCCCAGCTGACAATGGCCATTTAAAACTGGCTGTAGAAATTTCAGATCTTTCAAACTTTCGGGAGATACCAGATGCAGAGGTGTATAGTCTGTCACAAGTCCACCTGCAACTGACATGGACCATAGAAATTAGATATAGTTCTTGGTACTAAGGAATCAAGGGATATGGGGAGGGAAAGCAGGATCAGGATATTGATTTTAATAATCAGCCATGATCAAAATGAATGGTGCAACTGACTCAAAGGGCTAAATGGCCTATTCCTGCTTCAATTTTCTAAGTTGATTGGCAATGCCAGTCAGCTCCAAGGTTTATTTCACTGCCTTTCAATGCAATCCCAGGGGGTGGGTGGCCTTGAGTGGCAAGTAAGGGCTCCTTTCTTGCTGCCAACTCATTCTGAGCCAACTCCAATTAATCAGTCACTAAATAGGGGGCTGGAGAGTTGCACCAATTCACCAGTTGGCATTAAGCCATGTAGTTTGGCTTTAAGCTTCTACATTTATTGTCTGCCATCACATTTGCCAGATGTATTTGTTACCTAAACAGTCTGTGTTCTCAAAAATATTAGCAATCTTTGTTAAAGATACTAATACTCTGTAGACACATCTTTAAGGAAACACGTCCCTTAAAATTTATTCACCATTGTTAAGGAGCCTCCTAATGTCATTTTGTGACCTTTTCAGTATTCATCCAGTCCCCGATCCAAAATGGGCTGTGTGACCAACCACACCACATGAATGAAGTTGATAGCACAGAATTAGATGTCTTACTAATGAATGACAAATCAGAAGCAAGGACTAAAACAGGGTGGGTGGGCAGGTTGCTAAAATCACCCAGGAGACTTATTTGTCCACTCCTTTCCTGCAGTATTCAATTTTAACCTGTTCTTCTGAGCAGGTAGAAATATGTACACAAACTAGCTGAGTCCTGCTTTAAATATGCAAATTAGATTTTGATGATATCTTGACTTTGTTATTTTAACATGGCTTGAGTAAGGAAAGTAGATAATGCTTTCCTACTAAGCTAAATCAGCAGGAGGAGGAATCAGGTCCAGAAGAAGCTCAAATAATTCATTTTTTTAAAACCTTTTGTTTATTGTAGGGGGCCTGAAGAAATAGAAGTGTTCCTCCAAGCTCCACAAAGAAAGTTTAGTAAAGCCCTGCCTGTGGCTTTCCCCAGTCCATGAATTATCTGAGTGCCAGGGACCACTGTTCCTTCAGTCTCCAGCTGTAATCTTCTGCCACTTAGCATTACACTCCAGCCCATTGGTCAGCTGCTGCTTCCTGCCAATTTTGAGAGGCAGCACAGCCAGTGACTCCTAGGAGTTAAAATCATCTGAAGTTGCCATGGTCAGAATAGTTTCCTGTTTATCTTGACCCCCATTCTAAGTTAAAATCGAGGCCAGAGTGATTATCTCAGTTTCCTGGTGAGAGGAGATAAAGTGACCCCAGCCAGAAACAAAAGTTTCTAAAAATGAATACTTTTTATGTTCAACTCTTTAATATCTTTTTATAATCTTTTTTAAAGGTTCAATTTAAGGAATGATATTAATGTGTTAAATGTAGGGCCCAGCATTTCTGAAGAAACCAAATTGGTTCTATAATACAATGGCGGCACAGTGGCACGGTGGTTTAGCACTGCTGCCTCATAGCACCAGGGACTCGGGTTCAATTCCCGGCTTGGGTCACTGTCTGTACGGAGATTACACATTCTCCCCATGTCTGCATGGGTTTCCTCCTACAGTCTGAAAGATGTGCTAAAATTCTCCCTCAGTGTATGAGAGTGTGGTGGCTAGGGAATTTTCACAGTATCTTCATTGCAGTGTAAAGCCTACTTGTGATACTAATAAAAAAACGTAATGAGCACCATTGCTTTGGAAGAAGTAAGCTGAGCCCAGCTGTTCAATCAGAAGTCTGGTATTAATAACGCTGATTAAGTGTTGTAATACTCGCCTTATTCAGGTATGGTTATCCTTATGGCATCAAAATGGTGAGATCTAACATTTCTGTGAACTTACAGTTTGCTTGCTGTGCTCAGACTAGAAAATAATCCTCCATTGAAGTGAGCAGCCTTTTGTCAAGGAACATCGCCAAAGAAAAGGAAATTACTATTGAACCTCAGTTTCTGCCTGCCCTTATGGAAAGTGCAATTAACTCGCTGCAAAATTAGGTTTTGATTCGTATATTTTCATAAAAGCCCTGTGGGAATTTTTGTTTGATTTTCATGCCTTGGAGATACAAATGTTCCTTTTGCACTATAAGTACTTTAAGGGTGAAAACTGAGTCGTGAACAATAAAAATTACTTCAAACTCACAACAGTGAAAAGTAAGCTCTTCGTTAAATGAAATAATTTTTCTTGTGATGTGCAGTCCTTTGTTAAAGATTGTTAAATAAAATGATGAGAATATGTGCTTGCAATAAGCTTTATGTTGCTTTTGAGAAATTACGGATGAGGAATTCCCTGCTAAGTATTCACTATTTTCACTTGAAGTTTTTCCCATTAGCTCCAGCTACTGCAGCTATAACACACAGCAACACTGCAGAAGGAAATCTCTTGTGGTCTGCATGAAATTCCAGTCATGCTATACTTTCTGGTACAATACCTTTAAGGCTCTTTCACCCTCTTTCTTTTCTACTTTATTCTACTGAACAATCTGCGAACTGAATCTAATCTGCTGTTGCTGTGCTGCATGGGAGTACAAATTTACAACATTAATTTAAAAGTTGCTGCAGAAAAATGCCAATGATCATAGAATCCCTACAATGCAGACGGAGGCTGTTCAGCCCATCAAGTTTGCACACATTCTTTGGCAGAGCACCTCACCCAGGCACATGCCTCTGCCCTATCCCCATAGTCCCACATACTTACCTTGCTAATCCCCCTAAGCTACACATCTTGGGACACTAAGGGTGAAATTATTATGGCCAATCCACCTAACTTGCACATCTTTGGACTGTAGGAGGAAACTGGAGCACCCAAAGGAAATCCACACATACACATGGAGAACATGCAAGCTCCACACAGATAGTGACTCAAGCCAGGAATAGAACCCAGTTACCTGGCACTGTGAGGCAACAATGTGAACCGCTCTGCCACCATGCAACCCTCACATTTACTGTATCTAATCATTAAATATTCCATATTTTTATCTGTTATAATATCAACTTGTCAAGTTTTCACTTTCTCTCCTATAAAAATTGACTTTGTTCCTCAACCATTAGCCAAAAATAGCTTACCCTTTCTTTGCTTTTTCCTTTATGGGAGGTCCCAGATAATCAATGCCCACATGTTATTTGACATGAAGACCATCAAATCTTCTACATGTACACAATATCCATCACTGAGAATCAAACAAGAGAATATTTGTTACATAAAGTGAGGTTTACTGACTAAAAAAAAAAATAAGTGCTGCGGGGAAAACCCTGGGAACTACAGGCAAGTCAGACTCACATATCTGTGGTGGGAAAGTTGTTGGATGGTATTTCGAGAGACAAGATCTATAGGCATTTTGAGATGCAAGAACTGATTAGGAACAGTCAGTATGGTTTTGGGAGTGGAAAATCATGTCTCACAAATTTGATTGAATTTTTTGAAGGGGTAACCAAGAAGGTAGATGAGAACATGTTGTCTACATGAACTTTAGCATAGACTTTGACAAGATAGCACATGGTAGATTGTTACAGAAGGTTAAATCTTACAGAATCCAGGGTGAGGTAGTTAAATGAATAGAAAATTGACTTGAAGATAGAAGCCAGATGATGGTGGTAGAGGGTTATTTTTCAAACTGGAGGCCTGTGACTAGCAGTGTGCATCAGGGATCGGTGCTGTGTCCACTATTATTTGTCATTTATATTAATGATTTGGATGAGAACATAGGAGGCATGGTTAGTAAATTTGCAGATGACACCAAGATTGGTGGCATAGTGGACAATAAAGAAGATTCTCTTGGATTGCAATGGGATCTTGATCAATTGGGTAAGTAGGCTGATGAATGGCAGATGGATTTTAAATTAGATAAATGTGAGATGATGCATTTTGGTAGATCAAACTAGGGCAGGACTTACTCAGTTAATGGTAAGGCATGTGGAAGAGTTACAGAACAAAGAGATCTAGGGGTATAGATTCATAGCTTCTTGAAAGTAGAGTCACAGGTGAACAGAGTGGTGAAGAAGGCATTCAGCATGCTTGGTTTCATTGGTCAGAACATTGAATACAGAAGTTGGAATGTTTTGTTGAAGTTGTCCAAGACATTGGTAAGGAATACTGTGTACAGTTCTGGTCACCCTATAATAGAGGATATTATTACACAAAAAAGAGTCCAGAAGAGATTTACTAGGATGCCACCGGAACTTGATGGTTTGAGTTATAAGAAGAGGCCGGATGGATTGGGACTTTTCTCTCTGGAGCATAGAAGGCTGAGGGGTGATCTTACAGAGGTCTATAAAATAATAAGAAGCATAGATCAGCTAGATAGTCAATATCTTTTCCCAAAGGTACAGGAGTCTAAAACTACAGGGAATAGCTTTAAGGTGAGAGGGGAGAGATACAAAAGGGTCCAGAGGGGCAACTTGTTCACACAGAGGGTGATGAGTGTCTGGTAGAAGCTGCCAGAGGTAGTAGTAGAAACGGGTACAAATTTTGTCTTTTACAAAGCATTTAGACAGTTACATGGATAAGGTAGGTCTAGAGAGATGTGGGCCTGACGTGGGCAATTGGGACTAGCTTAGGGGTTTAAACAAAAAGGAGCAGCATGGACAAGTTGGGCTGAAGGACCTGTTTCCGTGCTGTAAACCTTTATGACTCTGTAAGGCATCAGATAGCCACAGAAACACACACTATATAAAAGATGAAGTTTGCCTGATCAAATAACCAAACTAGCATAATCTACATACTTTAATAAAAATGGCATATATGCCATGATCACTTCTAATTTTTATGATTTTTGGTGACATTTTTGTGTCAATATTCTACTATCAATATTCAATAATGGATCCTCCTACATCAGGTTCTACTGTTGTGATTGCACCCTTTGGATATTCAATGGTTCTGCAGCAAATAATGCAACGACTGGATTTTATGGTCCCCACAGGACTAGTTTTCAGCAGAGACATGTTAAACGTGATGGGTGGCTAGCCCATTGCCTTCTTGCTCACCCTAATTGATACCCCATAAAATGGTAGCCAGTAGAGTGCTGATATTGGAATCTGTCTGCATTTAAAAAAACAATTAATGGGCAATTGAGTTTGTGAAGAAGCTCATGTCACAGAATTACAGAATCACACAGTGCAGAAGAGGCCCTTTGCCATCGAGTCTGTACTGACGTATAAAACATCAGACCTCCCACCTAATCCCATTTAACAGTACTTATCTATAGCTTTGAATGATAAGACATGCTAGTGTGCAAGTGCTTATAGAACAGAACCATAGAATCCCTACAGTGCAGAAGAAGGCCATTCAATCAATGAGTCTGCACTGACCACACATCCACCCAGGCCTATTCCTGTATTCCCACATATTTACCCTGCTAGTCCCCCTGACACTAAGGAACAAATTTAGCATGAGCAATCTACCTAACCCACACATCTTTGGACTGTGGCAGGAAACCAGAACATCCAGATGAAATCAACGAAGACACAGAGAGAATGTGCAAACTCCACACAGACAATGACCCAAGCTGGGAATCGAACCCAGATTCCTGGTGCCATGAGTCAGCAGTGTTAATCACTGTGCCCACATCCAAGCAAGTTTTAAAGGATATGATATAACCTACCCCCATTACCGTCCCACACACACATTGCAGACTGTCATCACCCTTTGAGTAAAAAAGTATTTCCCCAAACCACTCCCCCCAACAACCTCCTACCTCTCACCTTGAACACCTTGTGACTCACCCTCTAAATAAGAGATACAGCTACTTACTCCTATCCACTCTTTTATGCCTCTCATAGTCTTCTCTGCTCCAACAAAAATATCCTACACAACCCTTCTTCATAACTGCTGCAGAAGGTTAAGGTGCAGGGAGTTGGGAGTAGGGTGTTAGACTGGATAGAGGATTGGTTGTCTAATAGGAAGCAGAGGGTAGGTATTAATGGGTGCTATTCTGATTGGCAGCTGGTGACTAGTGGAGTGCCCCAGGTATCGGTTCTGGGGCCTCAACTATTTACCATTTACAAAGATGATCTGGAGGAAGGGACTGAGCGCAGGGTGACAAAATTTACTGATGACATGAAGATGAGTGGAAAAGCAAATTGGTGGAGGGTGTGGAAAGTCTGCAGAGGGATCTGGATAGGTTGGGTGAGTGGCTGAGGACCTGGCAGATGGAGTATAATGTTAGCAAGTGTGAGGTTATCCACTTTGGTAAGAATAACGGTAGGAAGGATTACTATTTAAATGGAGAAAAGCTGCAGCATGCGACGGTGCAGAGGGACCTGGGGGTCCTTGTGCACGAATCGCAAAAACACAGTATGCAGGTGCAGCAGGTGATTAAGAAGGCGAATGCAATGTTGGCCTTTATAGCTGGGAGGATAGAATATAAAAGTAGGGAGGTTCTGTTGCAGCTGTATAGGGTGCAGGGGAGGCCGCAGCTGGAGTACTATGTGCAGATTTGGGCGCCGCATTCGAGGAAGGATATATTGGAGAAGGTGCAGAGAATGTTTACTAGGCTGATAGCGGAGATGAGGGTGTTGGGTTATGAGGAGAGACTGAATAGGCTAGATTAGTACTCTTTGGAGTTTAGAAGGCTGAGAGGGGATCTTATAGGAATGTATAAGATGATGAAGGGGATGGATAGGGTAGAGGTTGAGAGACTCTTCCCGCTTAGCAAAGATAGCAGGACTAGAGGGCACAGCCTCAAGATTAGGGGGGTGCGGTTCAGATCGGAGTTGCAGAGGGGTTTCTTCACACAAAGAGTGGTGAATCTTTGGAATTCTCTGCCTGATGAGGTGGTGGAGGCTTCCTCACTGAATATGTTCAAGTCAAGAGTGGATAGGTTTTTAATTGACAAGGGAATTAAGGGTTATGGGGAAAAAGCGGGAAAGTGGTACTGAACCACTACAGATCAGCCATGATCTTATTGAATGGTGGGGCAGGCTCGAGGGGCTGGATGGCCTATTCTTGCTCCTATTTCTTATGTTCTTATGTTCTTATAACTTAAATGTTCCACCCTAGGCAACATCCTGGTGAGTCTCCTCTGCACTCCCTCCAGTGCAGTCACAAACTTCTTATAATGTGGCAACAAGCAGTGCACACAGTACTCCAGCTATGGCCTCACCATAGTTCTGTTCAACATCAACATGGCTTCCTTGCTTTTATAATCTAATCCTCAATTGATAAAGGTAAGTGTCCAATATGACTTTTTCACCATCCCACTAACATATCCTTCTGCCTTCAGATATCTGTGGACAAACATTCCAAGGTCCCACTGATCCTCAGAACTTCCTAGTGTCATTGCCATTCATTGAATACTTCTTTGTTCAAATTATTCCTTCTGAAGAGAATCACTCCACATTTTTCAGAGTTAAACTCTATCTGCCACTTATCTGCCCATTTGACCGTATCAATATCTTCCTGTAACCCAAGATACTCAACCTTACTATTAACCACCCAGCCAATCTTCATCATCCATAAACTTACTAATCCTATCCCTAGCATAGTCATCTATGTTGTTTATATAAATGACAAATAATAGCAAACCCAGCACAGATCCCTGTTATACACCACTGGACACTGGCTTCCAGTCACTAAAACAGTATTCTGACATCACCCTCTGTCTCTTTACTTGAGACCAGTAAATAAATAATAAACTTCATATTTGAATAAAACTTTGTATAGTTCTGTAATAAGAGGGCACCATCTAGTGGCTTTTCTGGTGCATAGGCATTCTTGGGCAGAATTTTCAAAAGGTTTTTGCATAGAACATAGAACAGTACTGCACAGTACAGGCCCTTCGGTCCTCAATGTTGTGCCAAGCTATGTCCAAACCCAAGATCAAACTATCACACTCCCTACCATTGTGGTGTGTTCCATGTGCCTATCCAATAACCTCTTGAAAGTTCCTAAAGTGTCCAACTTCACTATCACAGCAGGCAGTGCATTTCACACCCTAACCACTCTCTGTGTAAAGAATCTACCTCAGGCATTCCTCCTATATCTCCCACCATGAACCTTAAAGTTACACCCCCTAGTAACAGCTAGGGAGCCATAAGGGTGGGTTTGGAACATGGATAGGCATGGATTGGGCATTGGAGGGCATCTGAGGAAATAGTCTCTGCATGTCCTATCCACCTCATCATTGTATAAATCTCTATTAAGTCACCTCATCAACCTCTCATCCTTCTCAGCTCTAAAGAGAAAAGCTCCAGCTCTCACAACGCTTCCTCATAAGACCTACCCTCCAAACCAGACAGCATCCTGATAAATCTCCTCTACACTCTCTCCAATGAATCCACATCCTTCTTATAATGAGGCGATCAGAACAGCACACAATATTCCAAATGTGGCCTCACCAAGATCCTGTATAGTTGCAGCATAACCCCATGACTCTTAAACTCAAACCCCCTGTTAATTGATCTGGATTTTGTGGAAATGTTGTGGTCTTAGGATGGAAACTGTCAACATTTGCATCATTATTCCTCTGAAACTGAGAGCAATTTCTAGAGTCTGTACATAGACACAGAATCCAGATGTTGTTGTCAGTAGTGAAACCATTTCTTTTAACATTATATTATCATCATTAATGATATCACCATCAACATCATGGGGTCACCACTGAGCAGAAACATAGGGGCGATTCCCCCAAAGCGCTGAATTGGTGGGAAAACTGGTCAAGATCACAACTTTTTTTTTCAGTGAAACTTTAGACCTAAATCTGCCCAGTCTGTGCAATACAGAGGTCACACCATTGGGAACATCATTAAAAATCTGAGGGGCAGGGCCTATTTGGATGGAGTTTGACAGCTATGGAACTCTGCACGTGCACCGATCTATCAGTCTCCCCATTTGCTGGCCAGTTCAATCACTGGCCAGCCTGGCATCACTGCAGTTCTGCCCCTCCAGATCGCAGCCTTCTAACAATTCCAGGGCCAGTCGTGATACCCTCCTCCCCACTCCAGACAGCCCAATGTCCAACTCCACCTGGGTAGTGCCAGGGGCACAGGCTTGCACTGCCAGGGTGCCCATGCCCAGGGTCTGCCACCCCCACCCCTCCCCAGACCCACACTCTTGGGGAGCCCCGATTGCCCCCCTTCACTACTGCGGTGTCTTCCGTTAGTTCCCCAAATATGGGTAACTATTCTAAACCCCACCAGAATGAAGTCTTCCTGGCAGGGTGGGAGATGTTAACAGGTCCAGCAAGTTCCATGCTAGGTCTGATAATTGAATGCAAAATATATTTAAAATGCATTAAAATATGATTTGAATGACCTGCCTCCCTTCCCGTCGGTTTTCAGCAAGGTCTCAACTGCAACTGTTCTCTGCCTCTGGGAGGCACATATGCATTCCCAATTGGATCCGCTAGAAACTTTGCAGGTCGCAATGGGAGAATTGCCCCCATAAGGACAGTTTAGGGATAGACAATAAATGATGGCCCTTGCTAGAGTACTATGAAATGTTTTGGAGATGATTTTCTGCATCAAAGGCATGATATAAATGTAAGTTGCATTTTCAGCAGAGGAGGAACAAATATGAATCATAATCTTGCTTGCTAATAAATATTGCTAAATATATGCCACAAACATTCTATAGTTTTTCTTTCCAAGGTGCAAAGGCAGTGTTTAGTATTTTTATTTATACGGTGGTGAAAGAATGACTAAATTAAATGGACAATCCAAGCACAAACCAGTTGCACAATTACCTGTTCAGGTAGATTTAGCTACCTGGTCAGCTTTCTGCACAGCGGAAATATTGGCAGCAATAAAGTGATCAGTAGTGGAATGCCACTGGACAGCATTTTCCAGTATATCCCCAGCAAACAGAGTTCAATGAACTGGTGGCCAAATCGACAGAGGAACTGAGCCACACCTGAGAAAACATTCAAAAAAAGCAATACATATATAAAATGATTTGCATGCTCTACTATTGAATCCTTTCTGTTACAATTTGGTGAGTGATGTTGCTATTGCAATACACAAAAGAATATGGCAAATAAAGAAAGTGTTGCCATGAGTGATCAGATAAAGATATTCATTAAATTATACAGTTCTCCACAGGAAAGGATGTATCAATTAAAGCATATTAATGCCAATACAATCACTTATTGGTCACTATTTCATTTGAAGTGCATGCTAATAGATTTGCAAGTGTTATATTATAAACAAACTTTGGGGAAATTTGAGGAGTTCATTGAGTCAGTCATTGAAACCTGAGTGAGCAATTATTACACAATCCATTAACCTATGAGAAAGATCATCTGAAATTCACAGCCATTTCACAAGACAATAATATGCATTCTAGGAGTTTAAAAGCAATACAACTCTCAGTCTTGTGATAGAAGAATGGGGTTGTCTTCAGGACCAGTGCACCTATCCAGGAGATATCCAACAGTCCAGGATATGTCCAGCTATCAAGAAGATGTCCAGCTGCCCAGGTGATGTGCAGCTGTTAAGAAAATGTTAAGGAGTTTTCAAGGAGTCAGATCTTTCAAAGTTATCCAGGAAGTGTCAAAACTGGCAAAGAGCTATCAAGGATACTAGATGAGTTGATATGCAGGTAAGAGCAAAAGGTGGTGAGGGCATGGGCTGGCATAAATTGGTACTATATAGGAATGGAGCTATGGGGCAATGAGGGTGAATAGAGAGGCATTATTTTGAAATGGGATGTGAGATCCAGTGGGGAGTGGGTAGAGGATAACTAAGTTGGCATAATGGTATGGGAGCCATAAGGGTGGGTTTGGAACATGGATAGGCATGGATTGGGCATTGGAATTGTGTGGAGAGTGAGGAGCATAAGGGATAAGTTCGAGAGGGATGTCTTTTGTTTTATTTATTTAAACACAATGAGAGGGCACAGAGGTAGGTCTTGTATCTAGCTCACCTCCATATCTAGCAATTTGCAAATTCATTCTGGGTCACCCACTCCGAATCTTGTTTCAGCACACTCCCCCATTGCTGATCACATCTGCGGGTAACCATTTTTAAAGGGTGGGTTCACTGAGCTGGAAAAAGCTGCAACTGTGCACTCCCAGCTACAGACAAAAATGTGACCCTTGACAACTAGTTGTTTTCTCTCCTAAGTTCAAGCAGGCTATCTGAGTCTGTGAATTTAATGGATATTTTAGAAACCCTTCTCAAACATAAGAACATAAGAAATAGGAGCAGGAGTAGGCCATCTAGCCCCTTGAGCCTGCCCCGCCATTCAATAAGATTATGGCTGATCTGAGGTGGATCAGTTCCACTTTCCGCTTTCTCCCCAAAACCCTTAATTCCCTTGTCAATCAGAAACCTATATACCCGTGACTTAAATATATTCAGCGAGGTAGCCTCCACCACTTCAGCCTTCAGAGAATTCCAGAGATTCACCACCCTTTGAGTGAAGAAGTTCCTCCTCAACTCTGATCTAAAACACACCCCTCCTTATTTTGAGACTGTGCCTTCTAGTCCTGCTATCCTTTCTAAGCAGAAAGAATCTCTCTACCTCTATCCTATCTATCCCCTTCATTATCTTATATGTCTCTATAAAATCCCCCCTCAGCCTTCTAAACTCCGACGAGTACAAACCTAGTCCACTCAATCTTTCCCCATAGGCTAACCCCCTCATCTCCGGTATCAGCTTTCTCTGCATTCCCTCCAAGGCCAATATATCCTTCCGCAAATGCAGCAACCAAAACTGCACACAGTACTCCAGCTGCAGCCTCACAGTTGCAACAAGACCTTCCTACTTTTATATTCTATCTCCCTCGCTATAAAGGCCAACATTTCATTCACCTTCTTGATCACCTGCTGCACCTGAAGACTGGGTTTTTGCAATTTGTGCACAAAGACCCCCAGCTCTCTCTGTACCATAGCATGCTTCAGCTTTTCGCCTTTTAAATAATAATCCTTTCTACTATTATTTTTACCAAAGTGGATAACTCACACTTGCTAACATTATACTCCATCTGCCACGTCCTCATCCACTCACTCAACCTATCCAGATCCCTCTGCAGGCTTTCCACACCTTCCACGCAATTTGCTTTTCCACTCATCTTCCTATCATCAGCAAATATTGTTACCCTACATTCAGCCCTTCCTCCAGATCATCTATGTATGTGGTAAACAGTTGAGGCCCCAGCACCGATCCCTGGGGCACTCCACTAGTCACCAGCTGCCAACCAGAATAGCACCCATTGATTCCTACTCTCTCCTTCCTATTAGATAACCAATCCTCTATCCACGCTAATACCTTACCCCCAACGCCTTGCACCCTAACCTTTTGCAGCAACCTTTTGTGTGGCACCTTATCAAACACCTTCTGGAAATCTGAAAACACCACATCCACCAGTTCCTCTCTATCTACCGCACTAGTCACATCCTCACAGAAATCCAATAAATTCATCAAACATGATTTCTCCTTAACGAATCCATGCTGCGTCTGCTTGATCAAACCGTTCTTTTCTAGGTGCCTCGCTATTTCTTCCTTGATGACAGATTCAAGCATTTTTCTGACTACAGACGTTAAAATATTCGGCCTATAATTCCCTGTCTTTTGTCTGCTCCTTTTTTAAACAGTAGCATAACATTAGCTGTTTTCCGATCTTCCGGCGCTTACCCGGAATCCAGCGAATTTTGAAAAATAATTACTAAGGCATCCGTTATCACCTCTGTCATTTCTTTCCAAACCATGGGATACATTCCAGCCGGTCCCAGGGACTTATCTACCTTCAGCCCCGTTAGTCTATCAAGCATTGCCTCTCTAGTGACTGTAATCGCATCAAGGACCTCATCTCCTACCATCCTTCTATCTTTAACATCCGGCAAACTATTTGTGTCCTCCGTGAAGACCGACACAAAAAACTTATTTAAAGCCTCAGCCATTTCCTCATCGCCCACCACTAAATCCCCTCTCTCGTCCTCCAAGGGTCCAACATTCACTCTAACCAGTTTCCTTTTCTTTATATATTTGTAAAAACTTTTACTGTCTTTTTTTATATTTAGCGCTAGTTTAGCCTCGTACTCTATCTTTCCTTTCTTTGTCACCTTCTTAGTCATTTTTTGTTTAAAACTTTCCCAATCTCCGATTCACCCACTATTTTTAGCCACTCTGAACATATCAGCTTTTAATTTAATACTCTCCTTTATTTCCTTCGATAACCATAGCTGATTTTCTCTTCTCCTACAGTCCTCAAAGCCCTTCTTCATGGCAGTGTGAATCATATGAGTCTTGTATCCAGGTAGAAATACTGATCAGCTATTCTTTACATCGCCAACTCTCTGAAATCTCAGAAGTAAATGAACCGTTTAAATCATAACTCTTTTCAAGTCAACACTTTCATCACTTTCCTGAGACATAGGAGACTAGTGGCCTATCTACTGAAAATACAAATACTGTTGTTACTATCTCCGAGGTTGAACACCTTACACCTTCTTTCCAACAAAACAACCCAGGTCTCCTATAATCTTCAATCTTCACTAGTTATGTCACCCAAGCTTGTTGTCAGGCTGATCTCAGAACAAGTTATATGACCTTCTTCATGTTTCCCTGTATTAAAAATTAAACACATTGAGCAAAATCTTACCAAAAAAAGGCAGAGTGTTGTTTTCAGCAAGAAAACCAATGTGATTCTTTACAGAGAAACAGACCAGTTTTGGTTCTAGACATTACCACACTCTGCTAAAAAAATCAATGGCGTGTGTTCCATACCGTCATACAGGGGGGCAGGGCCTCAACACACCAGCAAAACCCTGATGCTCAGAGAGAAGGGCGCTATCTTTAAAAGGCCTTCTGATCAGAACTTGTGTAGATGTCCCCCGAGCCAGCACAAGGGTCTCAAAACCCCCAATTTCCCCACCCTCAATCAGAGTTGCCATTTCACTATCCCCCACCAATCAATGGCTTCTTCTCCCACCCTTCCAATCATTATCTCTTTCACCTCCCCCCCATGATCATCGGCCCTTCTTTTCCCACCCATCCTGTCCTTTGATCATTGGCTCCACCATCCCTGATTATCGGCACCTTTCCACCTTCTCTCCCCCCACCCCCACCCTATAATCTGAACTGGTATCCACCTCCACCATCTTCACCCCTCCTTCCCCTCCTCCCACCCCCACCCCCCCCCCCCCACCCCCTCCACCCCATGCCAAATGGCCTTCACAGCATTCCCTGCTCCTCCATCCACTCCTGGCCACCACCACATTTAAATGAATATGCACAAGAAGTCCCATTTTGATGTCAGATTGAGCAGTACAGTGACATAGTGGTTAGCGCTGCAGCCTCATGCCGTCAGGGACCTGGATTCAATTTCCGGCTTGGGTCACTGCCTATGTGGAGTTTGCACATTCTCTCTGTGTTTACGTAGGTTTCCTTTGGGTGCTATGGTTTCCTCCCACAGCCTAAAAGTCATGTTGGTTAGGTCATGGCCATGTTAAATTCTCCATCAGTGTACCTGAACAGACGCAAGAGTGTGGTGACCAGGAGATTTTCACAGTAACTTCACTGCAGTGTTAATGTAAGCCTACTTGTGACACTAATAAATAAACTTAAAACTGTTTACCCACCACAACACCTGATTAGTTCTGTGAAATTTTTGCTTCTACCCATTCTAAGCAGTTGTGCATTCAGCGTGTCCTAAACTTGCCTTTTACATTGATTCCGAAATTTGTTCCTGTCCTGTTTTAGTTGTTTAACTTAATAGTCCAAAGAAGACAAATAATTAATACCAATTTATAATGATAAATAATTAATGCATCCATAAAAGTTTTAGATGATCAATCAAAAAGACAATACATCCCTTCTGGCACAGTGTTGATAAGTTAAAGATCACCAGATACAGAAACAAATGTCACACATGCTCAGCTACTGCATTCAAACCCAACCAAATAGCAACATTATTACACAAGAACACAATTTGCACAAACTACGATCTTACAATAGCTACAACACAGTCTTGTATCTACAGAGGAAAAAGATACATTCACTTGAAGAATAAAATTTCCAAAGAAAATATGGCACAACCATGGCTAACTAAATAAGTTAAGGTTAATATTAAAGTTAAAGAAGGCTTATAATGTTGCTAAAATGTGTAGTAAGCTTGAGGATTGGAAGGGTTTTAAAACCAACAAAAGATGACCAATGTAGAATGTGCATTCATTCACATTTTGCCAAATGACCTGTGCATTAATATTGATAAGTGATGTGTACCATCCATTCACTGGAAGCTCACTCACTGCCACCTCATGGGGCCCCACCACCCACCCTCCCACACACTTCCTCGTCTCACTCCTCTCCTCATCACATCCCACTCCCAGTCAACAATCATACATTCTTACCATCTGTCCCAACACGTGGTTTGTTTACACTCTCCCAGCTGTCCTCTTGTAGGACAAGCTGGCTCAGAATAAATGGGAGAGATCACAGATGGAAGTCTTTCAAGAAGAGAGCCCTCCCAGGGCTCGCCAGGGAGAAACAGGACTTCTCCTATGCTGAGGGTGATGTTGGCAAAGATTGGCAAAAATTGAGGACCTGCCACACAATCATCTAATAAGTTATCCCTCTTATTTCATTATGGCCCAGTCATGCACTAATGCCATCTCCTTTCCCTGCAGACAAATTAGTGGAGCAGCCCAGAACATCCAACAGTACGGTATTGGACACCAACAAGAACAGCAGCGCTGACGAGTTCTCAGATGTTGCCATCAAAGAGGCTTTTCAACTGCACCCTCAACCAGTGCAGACTCCCACCTCAGTGGATATAATAGTTGAGAGGCTTCTGAGTCACTAACTGTGAGCACCTCTCTTCTTCTAATCCATGTCGGGTCATGAAGGAATGTCTTATTGGGACCTAGCACTTGGAGGTTTACTGGAGGCCAAGACTCTGCTGAACCCCAGTCAGATGATGTGCTGCTGGATTTGGTTGTTCCTCAACTGCTGGAGCTCCAAAAGCAGAGTCGGAAACATCAGGAAGAGATGTCCACTATACTCCTTGGATTGCAAGGCTGACATGATGGGTCCCATTGCACTTTGCCCAGGGAGATAGTGCTGGCACTCTAAGGCAACCAAGTCATCATTTGAAGATGGTATCCACAATGGAATCTTTGGTGCAGGGCATTCATTCAATGGCACGGGATGTTTACGGCTTTCCAAGATTTCAGGATTTTCACTCCATGGAGTAAGGCATGAGCTCCATGGTACAAGTTGTAAATATTCAGTGGTTGATTATATTTAAGACAGAGTTTGATGCTTTTTTGAGCAATAAGGAATCAATGAATATAGGGATAGTGTTGGAAGATAGAGTTAATGTTGAAATTCAACTGCAGTGTGGTAGAGCAGGCTTGAGTGGCCAAATGGCTTCCGTCTGCTCCCATTGCTCTTAGAACACCAACAGCTATTTTAAGTTGATATCCACCATGTTTACAGGCACAAGTTTTGCTGTGATGTTCATTGTGCGTAGAGCTTGATGTTTAAAGTTAAGTTCCCCAATAGTCAAAAAACTGCAATCATTTTTTAGTTTTTTTTTGTTTCATTCAATTTGACACATTGTTTTTGGCATTGATATTGAACAGAAAAGGCAAAAGTCAGCAGCTTATTTCCATTTCCTGATCTGTTCTACATGCATTCTTAGATTTTCATATGATTCAGTAAACAGAGCACGTGTGGGTGCAAGCAGGCATGTGAGCCTCCAGGGATATTGTAGGCAAGCAAGTTTCCAAAATTAACTGAACATCATGTTTTAAATGTTGTCATGTGTGAAGTTTTATCATCTATGAGTAGTCCAAAAACCATATGCATCATTATTCTACAGTTTTGTATCAGTCAGTTTCATGTTGGTGTGATTATTTGTTATGCAGCAATCGATTCTGGTGCTTAACAGCTTTAGTTTCTTGGTTAGTAAGACGTCTACATAGCTACATATTAAGGGGAATAGGGGAAGAAGGAGGGAACGTGATTTACAATTAGCAGAAAAACCACACCAAATTAGGATCAATTACAAATTTGACTTTGAAACTTTAAAGTACATCAATCTATGAACAGGAAATAGTGATACTGGGAAGACTGGTCATGGGAAAGCACCAGATGGAAGAAGTTGGGTCAATACAAAGCCATTGTGAGTTTCTGCTCATTCATTTCATCAGGTCAGTCAGTAAGATTTCAACCAGGGTGACTTAGGATTGTAAAACCAATTAAATAGCTTCTTCCTAAAAACAAAAGTTAGCTTTTGTTCCAGAATGTAGAGCAATCAAGAAGTAAATTAATTAAGTGTGCTAACTTGACTATTAATAACTGAAATCCAATTGATACAGTTGAAGTTAATGCAGCAGAATAAGCCAAGTTTTTAAAATGACTTTTTGGCCATTTACTTTACATCTTTTGATTTGAAAAATTCCACAGTTTCACCTCAGCTCAAATGCACAATATAATTCTGTCAATTCCAGCCTTGAATTTATCAACTTAGCAAGACTGCTTCAATTGATGGGGCTTATTTTATCTTTTGTTCCAGCTGAAAAGACAAGGCTGAAGCATTTGCTACAATCTTCAACCAGAAGTGCCGAGTGGATTATCCATCTCAGCCTCCTCCTGAGTTCCCCAGCATCACAGATTATAATTTTTAGTAAATTCAATTCACTCCATATGATATGAAGAAACGACTGAAGGCATTGGATGCTGCAAAAGCTATTGGCAATATTCCAGCAGTAGTACTGAACACTTGATCCCCAGAACTAACTGTAGCCCTACCCATGCCGTTCCAGTACAGCTATAACACAGATACACCTGAAACTGTGGAAAATTGCTCAGGTATGTTCTATACACAAGACACAGGGAAATTTAGCCTAGTTTGGCAGGGAGGTGAGAACAAAAGCAAAGGTGAGTTAACTGAAAGAGAACCAGAGAGTACAGTCAGTAAGACTCTGCAGAAGAGCAGACAGTGTGTGGTTGCTAATCATAAGAAGTCTGGTGGATTGAAATGCATTTGTTTCACTGCAAAAAGTGTAACCAGTAAAGCAGATAAACTTAAAGTTTGGATTTGTACTTGGAATTATGATTTTGGTTAAGGGAAGGACAGAATTGGCATCTTAATGTCCCATGATACAGATGTGTCAGGCGGGATAGAGGGAGATGTAAATGGGTGAGGGAGTTGCACTATTGGTTATGAAGAATATCACAGTTATACTGCGGGACGACACTTCAGAGGGCTCATACAGTGAGATAATATGGGTAGAATGCAGGAATAAGAAGGACGTAATCACAATGTTGGGGGTTTACTACAAATCGCCCAACTGCCAGCGGGAGATAGAGGAATAGATATGTAGGCAGATTTTGGTAAGGTGTAAAAGTAACAGGGTTGTTGTGGTGAGAGATTTTAACTTCCCGTATATTGACTGGGACTCACTTAGTTCTAGGCGTGTGGATGGGGCAGAGTTTGTAAGGAGCGCCCAGGAGAGCTTCTTGAGACAGTATGTAGATAGTCCAACTAAGGAAGGATCACACTGGACCTGAAAATGGGGAATGAGCCTGGCCAGATGGTTGATGTTTCAGTAGGGGAGCAGTTCAGAAACAGTGGTCATAATTCAGTAAGCTTTAAGGTACTGATAGATAAAGATAAGTGCAATCCTCAAGTTAAGGTGCTAAATTGGGGGAAGGCTAATTACAACAGTATTACTGAAGAATGTAGATTGGGGGCAGATGTTTGAGTATAAGTCGACAGGAATTCAGAACACGCACGTTCTTCTAAGGATGAAGGATAAGTATGGCAGGTTTTGGGACCCTTGGGTAATGAGAGATATTGTGAGCTTAGTCAAAGAGAAAAAGGAAGCATTTGTCAAGGCCAGGAGGCTGGGAATACATGAAACAAATGGAAAGTAGAAAGAAACTTAAGCAAGGAAGATGGAGGATTGAAAGAGGTCCTGAAAAATCATTGGCCTGCAGGATTAAGCAAAATCACAAGGCTTTTTACACATATATAAAGGGCAAGAGGATAGCCAGGGAGAGAGTTGGCCCACTCAGGACAGGAGAGCGAATTTATGCATGGAGCCAGAGGAAATGGGTGAAGTATTAAATGAGTACTTAGAGGTTTACAGCATAGAAATAGGCCCTTCAGTCCAACTTATCCATGCTAGCTTTTTTTAAACCCTGAAGTTAGTCCTAACTGCCCCCATTTGGCATCAGTAATCATCAAAGAGAAGGATTTGGTGGATGATGAATCAGGGAAAGGGTGTGTAGATAGTTTGAGCCATGTTGAGATCAAGAAAGAGGAGGTATTGGGGTTCTTGAGAAATATTAAGCTAGACAAGACCCCAGGGATGTACCCCAGAATATTGAGAGAGGCAAGGGAGGAAATTGCTGGGTACTTGAGAGACGTCTTTGTATCCTCACTGGTTAGAGGGGAGGTCCCAGAGGTTGGAGAATGGCCAATGTTGTTCCTTTGTTTAAGAAGGGTAACAAGAATAATCCAGGTAGTTACAGGACAATGAGCCTTACGTCAGTGTAGGAAAATTATTGGAGACATAGACGTATTAGCGAGAGGCAACATGGTTTTGTGAAGGAGAAGTCGTGTCTCACGAACTTAATTGAGTTTTTTGAGGAAATGACGAAGGTAGGGCACGGCAGTGGATGTTGTCTACATGGACTTCACTAAGGTCTTTGACAAGGTCCCTCATGGCAAACTAGTGCAGAAGGTGAAGTTGCATGGGATCAGATGTGAGCTGGCAAGGTGGATACAGAACTGGCTTGGTCAAAGGAGACAGAGGAAAGCAGTGGAAGGTGCGTTTCTGAATGGAGAGCTATGACAAGTGACATTCCTCAGGATCAGTGCTGGGATCTTTGCTGTTCATAATATATATTAAGTGATTTGGATGAAAATATAACTGTTTTGATTAGTAAGTTTGCAGACAACACAAAGGTTGATGGATTTGCAGGCAATGATAAGGATCATCAGAGGATACAACAGGATATAGATCAATTGGAGACTTGGGCAGAGAGATGGAAGGTGGAGTTTAATATGAAGTAACGCATTTTGGAAGATCTAATACAGATAGGAAAAATGATAGAACCCTTCAGAGTATTGATAGTCATGGCGTCATAGAGTCTTATGGTCATAGAGGTTTACAGCATAGAAAGAGGCTGTTAGGCCCAACTTGTCCATGCTGGCTTTTTTTAAACCCTGAAGTTAGTCCCAATTGCCCATACCCCTCTGTACCCATCTTACCCATGTAACTGTCTAAATGCTTTTTAAAAGACAAAATTGTATCCGCCTCTACTACTACTTCTGGCAGCTTGTTCCAGACACTCACCACTCTCTGAATAGGCAGAAGAACCTGCATGTACACATACACAGGTCACTGACGGTGGCAAAGTAGGTGGGGCAGGTAGTCAAGAAGGTATACAGCATGCATGCTTTCATCGGCCAGGGCAATGAGTTTTAGAAGTTGGCATGTCATATTGCAGATTTATAGAACCTTAGTTAGGCTGCACTTGGGATACGGTGTTCAAATCTGGTCGCCACACTACTAGAAGGATGTGCATGTTTTGGAGAGGGTACAGAAAAGATTTACCAGAATGTTGCCTGGCATGGAGGGCATTAGCTATGTGGAGAGATTGGAGAAACTTGGTTTGTTCTTACTGGAAGACGGAGGTCAAGGGGCAACAGAGGACGCCTGGAACTCGCTGCTGGGAAGATAATGGAAACAGACATAATAGTGACTTTTAAGGGGAATCTTGACAAATACATGAATAATATAGGAATAGAGAGGATATGGTCCCCGAAAGGGTAGGGAGTTTTAGTTAAGTCGGGCAGCATCGTTGGTGCAGGTTTGGAGAACCGAAGCACCTGATCCTGTCCAGTAATTTTCTTTGTTCTTTGTTCTTTTAAATCTAACGAGACTAGTGACTGATCTATCAGTCTATTCTCAATCACCAGCAAAGTGATAGAAGCTGTCATTGACAGTGCTATTAAGCAGCATTTACTCAGTACTGACCCATTCAGATGCTAAGCTGGTGTTCTGCCAGGACCTCTCAGCTTCTAACCTAATTACAACCTTAGTCTACATGTTGGCAAAAGAACTCAAGAGTTGAGGTGACAGTGACTAACCTTGACATCATGGTGGCATTAAACTGGCTGTGGCATCAGGGAGTTTGAGCAAAACTGAAGTCATTGCGAATTAGGAGGAAAACTCTCCAGTTGGAGTCATACGTAGCACAAAGGAAGATGGTTGTTGGAAGTCAATCATCTAATTCCCAGGACATTACTGCAGGACTTCCTCAGGATAGTGTCCCAGGCCCGATCATCTTCAACTGTTTCATCAATTACCTTCCTTTCATCATAAGATCAGAAGTGGGGATATTTGCTGGTGATTACACAATGCTCAGCATCATCTGATCTTGAAGCAGTCCATGTCTATATGCAGCAAGACCTAGACAACATCCAAGCTCAGGCTAATAAGTAGCAAGGAACATTTATGCCACACAAGTGCCAAGTAATAACCATCTCCAAGAAGAGAGAATCTAACCATCTCCCTTTGGCACTCAGTGGCAATACCATCACTGAATTCCTGCAGTATCAACAGCCTGGGGGTTACCCTTGACCAGAAACTGAAATGGGCCAACCATAGAAATACAATGCTAAACAATCAGATCAGAGACTAGGAATTCTGGAATAAGCAACTCATCTCCTGACTTCCTGAAGCCTGTCTATCAAGGTGATAGTGACCACTATCAGGTGATAGTGACCACAATTCGGTTACGTTCACCTTAGTGATGGACAGGGATAGGCATGAAGCTGGGGGCTGTAGAACAAAAACCACAAAAACAACAAACACAACACACACACAAACACCACCAAAACCCCACAAAAACAAAACCACAAAAACAAAAAAAACACAAACAACCAACAAACAAAACAAGAGTAAAAATGAATTGAGGAGAGCTAAGAGGGACACAGAAGATGTTGGCTATAGGATTAAAGAATCCTAAAGCTTTCTTTCGATATGTTAAAATAAAGATTGGTTAGGGCAAGATTAGGCCAGTCATAGACAGCAGTGGGAAGTTGTGCGTGGAGCCTGAAGAGATTGGGAGGCACTGATAAATATTTCTCTTCGGTATTCACGCAGAGTGCTGGAAATGTAGCTTGGAGACACTGAGGTACAGGGTTGCAAATTGGGAGTATTGTAGTAGATAGGGAGATGTGTAGAAATTTGAGGGTTTGAAGTTGGATAAGTCCCCTGGGCCGGACGGATTTACCCTAGGATCTCTGGGAGGCAAGAGAGGAGATGCAGAGCCTCTGGCTCTGATCTTCAGGTCCTCGTTGGTTACGGGTGTGGTTCCGGAGGACGGAGGATGCGAATGTGGTCCCATTGTTAGAAGGGAAGAGAACCTCCGGGAATTATAGGCCGGAGTCTTACTTCGTGGGGGAAGTATTGGAGAGAATTATTAGGGATAGGATTTATAGTTTTTAGAGAGAAATGATTGATTGGGGATAGTCAGCATGGTTTCGTGAAGGGTAGGTCTGCCTTACTACCTCTGAGTTTTTTGAGAAAGTGACCAGAGAGTGGATGGGGTAAGCGGTTGATGTAGTATATATGGACTTTATAAGGCTTTGATAAGGTGGCCCATGGAAGACTTCACAGAAAATGCAGATGTGTGAATAGAGGGTGATACAAAAACCAAAAAACAAAAACCACCACCCACCCCCCAAAAAACAAAAAAAAAACAAACAAAAAAAATCTATCATCTACAAGGCACAAGTCAGGAGTATGATGGAATGCTCTCCACTTGCCTGAATGAGTGCAGTTCCAACACACCCAAGAAGCTCAACACCATCCAAGGTAAAGCACCTCAACCACCACCTTAAATATTCACCCTCTCCGCCATTACATAGTATCAGCAGTGTGTGCCATCTATAAGATGCACTGTAGCAACTCAAAGGTTTCTTTGGCAAAACCTCTCAAATCCACAACCTCTACCACCTACAATGACAAGTGCAGCAGATTCATGGAATAGCATCACTTGTAAGTCATCCTCTAACCCATACACTATTCTGACCTGAACTATATTGCCATACTTTCATCATCAAAATCCTGGAACTCCCTTCTTAATGGCACTGTGGGTGTACCCACACTGTATAGATTGCAACGGTTCAAGACCATTCACCACCACTTTCTCAACAGCAATTAAGGATGGCTAATGAATGCTGGCCTAACCAGCAAAGCCTTTAACCTGTGAATGAATAGAAAAGAATAACTTTCTTTTTAACAAAATCTAGGTTGCTTCCATTGCAATGCAATTCTGTTCTGATGAAACTGTTGAAAAAAATGTTATCACTGCCCCCCTTCCTATACAGTAATTTTTAACTATACAATATTTGCTAAGGTTTCTATGTAAATATTTGTGACCAATTAAAGCTTTTTTTAAGAGAAAACCTCCGTTAAAATTTCAGGTACCACTGAACCATAGAACATTACAGCACAGAAACAGGCTCTTTGGCCCTTCTCGCCTGTGCCACACCATTTTTCTGCCTAGTCCCACTAACCTGCACCTGGACCATATCCCTCCACACCCCTCTCATCCATGTACCTGTCCAAGTTTTTCTTAAATATTAAAAGTGAGCCTGCATTTGCCACTTTATCCGGCAGCTCATTCCACATTCCCACGATTCGATGTGAAGAAGCCCCCCCTAATATTCCCTTTAAACTTCCCCTCCTTCACCCTTAACCCATGACCTCTAGTTTTTTCTCCCCTAGCCTCAGTGTAAAAAGCCTGCTTGCATTCACTCTATCTATACTCATCATAATTTTACACTCCTCTATCAAATCTTTCCTCATTCTTTTATGCTCCAGGAAATAAAGTCCTAACCTATTTAACCTTTCTCTGTAACTCAGTTTCTCAAGTCCTGGCAATGTCCTTGTAAACCTTCTCTGCACTCTTTCAACCTATTAATATCCTTCTTGTAATTAGGTGACCAAAATTGCACACAATACTCTAAATTCAGCCTCACCAATGTCTTATACAACCTCACATAATATTTCCAACTCTTATGCTCAATACCTTGATTTGTAAAGGCCAATGTACCAAAAGCACTCTTTATGACCCTATCTACCTGTGACGCCACTTTTATGAAATTACGTATCTGTATTCCTATAGCCCTCTGTTCTATTGCACTCTTCAGTATCCTACCATTTACCCTGTATTCTATCTTGGTTCTACCTTGGTTTGTCCTTCCAAAGTGCAATACCTCACACTTGTCTGTATTAAGCACCATCTGCCATTTTTTTCAGCCCATTTTTCTAGTTGGTCCAAATCTCTCTACAAGCTTTGGAAACCTTCCTCACTGTCCTCTATACCTCCAACCTTGATATCATCAGCAAATTTGCTGATCCAATTTACCACATTATCATCCAGATCATTGATATAGATAACAAACAACAATGGACCTAGCACTGATCCCTGTGGCACACTCCTAGTCACAGGCCTCCACTCAGGGGCAATCCTCCACTACCACTCTCTTCCATTGAGCCGATGTCTAATCCAATTTAACTACCTCTCCATGTATACCTAGCAACTGAACCTTCCTAACTAACCTCCCATGTGAGACCTTGTCAAAGGCCTTACTGAAGTCCACATAGACAACATCCACTGCCTTCCCTTCATCCACTTTCCTGATAACCTCCTTGAAAATCTCTAATAGATTGATTAAGCATGACCTACCACGCACAAAGCCATGTTGACTCTCTCTAATAAGTCCCTGTCCATCCAAATATTTGTAGATCCTATCTCTTAGCACTTCTTCTAATAATTTACCTACTACTGATGACAAACTTAGCTGGCCTATAATTCTCCAGGTTACTTTTTGAGCTTTTTTTAACAACGGAACAGCATAAACTATCCTCCAATCATCTGGCACCTCATCCGTGGATACCGACATTTTAAATATATCTGCCAGGGCCCCTGCAATTTCATACTTTCCTTCAAAGTATGAGGGAATACCTGTCCAGTATTTACCTACTCTGATTTGCCTCAAGACAGCAAGCATCACCTTCCCTTTAATCCGTATAGATTCCATGACCTCCCATGAACATTTATATGATGTTGATACACAAGAATTCAGCATAAATAAAATTGATAGAAGACATTACTGAGACAGCAACACATGAGCCTGAATCTTTTGGATGGTAAATACTTAGATGGGCACATGAACAGAATGGGAATGGAGGGGTATAGAAAACTGATTTAAAATAGGGATCATGAGCCTTGGGAGTCCCTGGGAAGTGTGTAAATAGATGATGATATTGATGTACTTGTTTTTATCCTACAGGTGCTTTGATCCACCTTGTTGTCTAACGAGGGGCATACACGCGATGGGTCGTGAGAGGGCTGCTCTTGGATTTTTTCGAGAGTATCCTAGTGCTTCACGTCATTAGTGTACGCTTGATCTGGACCATTTGATGGGCAACACGACAGCTCAGTGACTATCGCTGTGCTGTGCAGATACATGGATTTGGGCCTGTGTCTGTGGGAGTTTGCGCATTCTCCCCGTGCTTGCGTGGGTTTTCTCCGGGTGCTCCGGTTTCCTCTCACATCCCAAAGATGTGCTCTTAGGCTAATTGGCAAAACAAATTCTCACTAAATTGTCTCAAATTTGGTTTTTAATCCATAGATCTATAAACATAGACAGGGAGCATGGGGTGGCGGCATGGGCTCATTGGGCTGAAGGGCCTGTTTTCCGTGCTGTTTTGTTCTTTGTTCTTTGTAAGTTCCCACTATTCAAAGATTCAGCACGGGACACCATGCTGAATGTCCCGTTTCATCATGGGACATGCCAATTTACGCTCAATTGAGTATGAAGTGGCTACAGCCAGGACGTCCTCTCCTCACTCAGGAGTTACAGCTGCCTGCCAATCAGATTGGCCGACAGATCTCTATCACTACAGCGATAATGCTGCAGCGGACAGAAAAAGAAATGTAGAAGGAGCCCTGTACCTAAATCCAGGAACAGGATGCTCAGATAAGAACAAAGAACAAAGAACAAAACAGCACGGGAAACAGGCCCTTCGGCCCAACAAGCCCGCGCCATCACCCCGATGTTCCCACTTCTACCTGTGATCCCTGTCAATGTTTATAGATCTATGGATTAAAAACCAAATTTGAGACAATTTAGGGAGAATTTGTTTTGCCAATTAGCCTAAGAGCACATCTTTGGGATGTGGGAGGAAACCGGAGCACCCGGAGAAAACCCACGCAAGCACGGGGAGAATGCGCAAACTCCCACAGACACAGGCCCAAATCCATGTATCTGCACAGCACAGCGATAGTCACTGAGCTGTCGTGTTGCCCATCAAATGGTCCAGGTCAAGCTTACACTAACGACGTGAAGCACTAGGATACTCTCGAAAAAGATCCAAGAGCAGCCCTCTCACGACCCATCGCGTGTATGCCCCTCGTTAGACAACAAGGTGGACCAAAGCACCTGTAGGATAAAAACAAGTACATCAATATCATCATCTATTTACACACTTCCCAGGGACTCCCAAGGCTCATGATCCCTATTTTAAATCAGTTTTCTATACCCCTCCATTCCCATTCTGTTCATGTGCCCATCTAAGTATTTCTTAAATAATTCCAGGGTGCATGCTCCCACCACTTTGCTTGGCAGCGCATTCCATACCCCCACCACCCTCTGTGTGAAAAAACTCCCCCAAGCATCCAAATTATACCTTAACCACCTCACCCTAAGCCCGTGACCCCTCGTGCTATTCGAGTCCATCCTAGGAAAAAGCTTAACCCTGTTTACTCAATCCATACCCCTCATAATCTTGTACACCTCTATTAGATCTCCCCTAAGTCTACATCCTTCTAAGGAAAACAGTCCCAATTTGCTTAACCTCTCCTCGTAACTCAGACCTTCCATACCAGGCAGCATCTGGTAAACCTCCTCTACACTGTCTCCAGACTCTCCATATCCTTCCAGTAGTAAGACGACCAGAATATAAGTTTGATTTTGATTTGATTTGATTTATTATTCTCACACGTATTGGTATACAGTGAAAAGTATCGATTCTTGGACACTATACGGACATAGCATACCTTTCATAAAGTACATAACGGAGAAGGAAAGGAGAGAGTACAGAATACAGTGTTATTGGGAAAGCTAGGATGTAGAGAAAGATCAACTTAATATGTAGCAGGTCCATTCAAAAGTCTGATGTCAGCTGTTCTTGAGCTGGTTGATATATGACCTCAGACTTTTGTATCTTTTTCCCGACGGAAGAAGGTCAAAGAGAATATGTCAAGCATGCGTGGAGTCCTTGATTATGCTGGCTGATTTTCCGAGGCAGCGGGAAGTAGACATCAAACAGTCCCAGGATAGGGAGGGGGAATATAAATGGAGTGATCAGGGGAGGCTGGGAGAAGGGACAGATGGGAGAAAAGTCCAGAGGCACTGGACCTTAAAGGGAAAGTGTCCGACTTCAGAAGAGGGCTTCCGATTGAGATGCAACTCTGCTTTCCACCCAAGATGTAATTTTCCAGTTTTTCAGCCTTTCCCCATGTGAGATCAATCTTCCTTCCAGCCCCAAAAATTATCTGGATGGGAAACAGCCCTTAAGTGGCCATGAATCAATCAATTAAGGGCCTCTCATGGAGCAAGGACGAACTTCCCAGCTTACACCTTCCCTGCTCCAATACAGAATCACCAGGGGCAGCTCCTTGGTGGGAATCCCATCTCTTCAATTTTACAGCCCCCGCATCTACAAACCCACCAGTGGGGCAGCATACAATTTTGGCCACTTGAACATTTTCCAATCTATAGGTGCAAATACTACAAATATTTCACATCTTGCATTTTCAACCCGCAACTGTTTTGTTTCAAATACCTTTGGCAGGATTTTTAGATTCTGCTGGAGGCAGGGACAAGCTTGCAGGCAGTAAAAATAGCAACATTGGTCAGCATGCTTGTTTCCCATCACCATTTCCATGCCAGCTAGTTTCAGCAAGGTGGGGGAAAGCCAACCCCAATTTTCCACTAAATCTAGAACTCAGTCCAATAAAGATTATTAAAGAATTTATGGAGAGTTCATAGAAGAATAGCTTGAGATTTGGAGCAACCACATAAATGGAATGCTAGGTCAGGGCTGATCAGATGCGTGGAGGCAGCAATATTGCAGGAAGCCAGACATGGCCACCCCACAATGTTACCTGGGCCTCATCAAAAAGAGAATGGCTGACAGAAACACTAGATGCAACCAGGTGTGCACAAGTTGCATGATGAGCGCTCACTACACACTTGGGCAGTGCAAAGGGTCATCACCGTTAATGTATCAGTAGGGTGTGGTCATGCTGCTGGTAAGGCTTTCAGCCACAGTTGTGTTGCCATATGAGCACAAAGAAGGCAGCAGTTGCCAATAGGGGCACAACCCTCAAATTTTGGGACAGTAACAACAAGGAGCAACACCTTCCACAGGAAGGGCAGAACCTTGGGCATGAGGAGAATAGGAGAGAGGGAGAAGGGACAGAATCTATCAACAAAGATGGAGCTAGCTTGAGATGGCAGAAAATCCATGCCAAACAGACTGCAATTCTCCAGGCAGATGGTCATAGAGATTTGCACTCTCATCATGAAAGACTTCACAATTCACATGTCCTGTCAGTAACTGTCAAAGTCACTGGCTTAAACTTCTCTGTCTCCGAATCTTTCCAAGGATAAGCTCTGGACTTTGATGTCTTCTCACAGGATACTAATGCTCTATTTGTGAGGGCTGAATAGTATATTCAATTCCCAACATGAGCTTTGCAGGCACAGAGGACAGTGGGTTTTGCCTCCATTGCTGGATCCCCCAGAAACAGGGCATTATCAATTGTACCTGTGTGATCCTCAATGCACCCAGTGACCAGCCTTTGAGATTCATCAAAGGAAGGGCTTCCACTCCTTCCAAATACAGATATTCGAGGAATCAAACATCCCTGATGAGAGGAGGATGATCCATAGGTGGCAAGATCCTTCCTGAAATCTGATTTTTTGATGAGGTTTGGAGAAAGTTTAATGTACATCAAGCAAGCTGGAGTGTACATCGTACCTGGAGTATAGCTGCAAAGAGACAACTTCGAAAGCCTAACCAGAAAGAGTTATTTTTAGATTCCTTCCTACCAGTTGAAATTTACTCTGTGTGCTCAGTGGGGGAGGGACCCTCTCTCTGTTCTTTTTTCACCCAAGAAAAGTGAATTAAGGTAAGAAGCAAGAGCCACTGAGGTTCAGCTGCAAATCGCAAGCTGCCACTTCTAATTTTGGATTGTTTTTTTTGGCAGCTAGAGCTCAATGAAAGGCATGTTGGGACTTGCATTTCAGCCTGGAACCATCACGTAGTTTTGTTCACTCTGTCAGGTTTACGTTGATTTAAAGTGAAAGATAGCCCAGGACAGAATTCCCTGTGATTAAAAACTGTAACTGTTGCATCAAATTGGGCACACTGTTCTATTTCTTTTTTCAACCAGCCAAGGGTGAATTAAATTGAGGGAAGAGTTGCATCTTGCAGCTCGGCTGGGAACCCTTTGCTGTTTTTGTTCACCCAGTTAAGAGTGAAGTAAGGTGGAAAACAATATAAGAACTCTGATAGATTGAACATCGAGACAGCTTGATACGAGAGCCAAGAAATAGCTCTCCAGGCTGGAGGAAATAGATAAACCCACGGGCACTGGCACTAGCAAAATGGCAGAAGGCAAACCAAAATCGAAGATGCTTTCCTAGAGGGTTCCTGAACAAAGCATGCTGAGCGAAAGGATAGGGGAAGCTATTATGGGGGCCATGGAAAGATTGGATGGTAAGTTGGACCACTAGGTCACTCAGTTAAACGAACTGAGAGAGGAGCTCGGATCCTCTGTTAAATTTCTCCAAAGTGCTACCGTCGCCCATGAGATCCGCTTCAAGGAGCTTGAGTACTCACAGGCTTTTAATGGAAACATTATCTCTGAGCTGAAGAGCCAAGTTACTCATTTGACATTGGAGATTAAATCCCTAAGGGAGAAATGTGATGAGATGGAAAGACAGCAAAGACAAAGTCACATCTGTCTGATAGGCCTTCCAGAGTGAATTGAGTGCCTAAATATCACAGACCTGGTTGCCCATCTATTAAAGAATGTGCTAGGACTTGATGATGAGCCGCTTCTGGATTGCATACACATTGTATTATGGGCAAAGCCCAGACCGGGAGAAACTCCTTGGCCCATTTGTATTTGAGTACATTAATCCTCGGCATGAGACAGAATTCTGCAGCAAGAAGCACAGGCTACCATTCTGAGGTACCAGGAAAATAAGCTATTGATATTTCCAGACTTTATCTCGGCAGTGGCAAGAGAAGGGCGGCCGTTGCTAGCTGTTCTGGGATCAGGTTTGGGCTTCGCTTTCTGGTCTGCTTGAGGTTCATCCTCAACAATGGAAAGCACAAGTTCAGGACCCGGCGGCAGCAATGAAATTTCTGAACAGACTTTTGAATCAGGTGACCACATGACAGATGTAAACTGAGATTTGTTTTTTATAAATCCGCATGCTATCACCACATGCGCACCCAGATCAAATCGTTGGCCAGGAAAGGATAATAGATTTTGCAACTGTTAGGTTAAGTGTTAAGTTTTTGTTATTTCTACAAACCTTTTCAGGTTACAGTACCTGTGACTACAATGGGAATGGAAATAGAAGTTGTGTCCCATGTGGAGTGCTATGAAGGCTTCATCTTAAGGAGGTATTTATTGGAGGCACAGGCACCCTTTTTAGGAGGGCGCATGCAGGGGGTGCGGGGGGAAGGGGGTTGGTCTATGTAGATGTCTTCTTTGCTATATCTTTTTTTCTCTGTGGGCGTATTTTGTCTTTTTTCAAGCCCACCCTCTATTTCTCATGGTTGGTTCCCCAGCGGGCAGTGGAGAGGTGGGGTCCTGCTTTGTGGTGTCTGCCTATGTCAGTGGTTGAGGGGAAGACTCCCCAGTGAGGAGGGCTACCAGGCTACTGTTAAAAATGTGGGATCCTGGCTAAGAGGACCTTACGCTCTGACCTCAGTGCGATCAAGTTCACGATCAGGGGATTAAACCATCCAATTAAGCGCAATAAGATATTTCAGCATCTACAGCAACTGGGTACCCAAATTGTATTCCTCCAAGAGGCCCACTTCAGGCCAGTGAACTATTTTAGGCTCAGTTGAGGATTGAGGGGGGGGTTGTTGGTGGAGTGGGTCAATGCTTTCACTCAACTTTTCACACCAAGGCTGGAGGCGGCAATCCTCATCCACAAGTCCTTAGTAGTAGCCAATGTAATTTCTGACTCAAATGGCCGATACGTCATTGTCACAGGTAAATTATGTGAAATGCCCTTGATGTTAGCCAATGTGTATGCCCCAAACTGGGACTGTGAAAACTCATTCTGGTCATTTTTCGCACTACTTCCAGATTTCAACTCACATCGATTGATACTGGGTGGAGCTTTAAACTGTTACTTGAATCCTGCCCTGGACCACTCCTCCCCCAGGACTACTGTATCTTCCAAGTCGGCAGAAATTATAAAATCATTTCTCATGGAATACACGGTGTTGGACCTATGGAGGTTTCTTAACCCAACTAGTAGGTAATATTCCTTTTCTCCACCTGTCCACTGAACATATTCACGTATAGATTGGTAGATAATAAGTTGCTCTTGGCTGTGTGCTCATGCTCCAATGAAACCACTGTAATCTCAGACCATGCTCCCTTGATAATGGACTTGATAGCGGGGAGGAGGGTGAACCTCAGTACACTTTGGTGATTTAATACTTGTCTGCTCTCTGATAATGAATTTGTTAAATTTCTGTTCACCCAGATCAATGGTTTCTTTGGGTTTAATATTGTTCCGGGAGTTTCGGCAGCTACGTTATGGAGACATTAAGGCTTATTTAAGTGATCAGATCTTATCTTATTCAGCCCATGAGGCGAAGCGGAGACATAGGTTATCGGAATTGCCAGAATTGCCCAAGTTGATGGCAAATATGCTGTGGGCCCATCCCCAGAGGTATATAAAGAATGTTTACTACTACAGGCAGAGTTTGAGACCTTGTCCTCAAGTCAAGCAGAAGATATGCTGTTCAAATCTAAGCATACACACTATGAGCATGGGGACAAGATAAGCAAGCTAATGGCTCATCAGCTGAATGGCCAATTCTCTACCAAAAGTCTAATACCACAAATGCAGACTCTGAATGAGGTCTCTAATGATCCACAGTGAATAAATAAACTATTTAGGGACTTTTACTCAACCCTCTGTAGCTTGGACAGTACTGCCAATGAACGGACTATCAGGAGTTCTTTGGGGCACTGAATCTCCCCAAGGCGGACAGGGGAGAGACCATGGCACTGGAGAAACAATCGACGTTGAAGAAATTGTTAGGCCAGAACTATGCCGAGTGGAAAATGTCTGGGACCAGATGGGTACCCCATTGAATTTTATAAAAAAAATTTAAGGATAGGTTGGCTCCCCTGCTACTGCACATAATCAATGAATCATTTGAAAACCACTCTCTCCTGTGGTTTTTGACAAGTGACAATTTTGAGACAAGTGACAATTTTGTTTATCCTTAAAAAGAATAAGGCCCTACAAATCTTCAGCTCCTATAGACCAATCTCATTGTTGAATGTGGATCTCAAGCTGATCTCTAAGATTCTGGCCATTCGCATGGAGGACTTTCGGTCCTTTGTCACCTCACCTGACCAGACTGGGTTCATTAAAAATAGACATACATACTCAAATATTCAACAGCTGTTTAACTTTACATATATGCCTGCCACCTCCAAGTTATCAGAGATATTAATTTTGCTGGATGCTGAAAAAGTGTTTGTGTGGAATGGGGTTATCAATTTATGCTCTTTGGGTTTGGCGCAAAACCCATCTCCTGGATCAAAATACTGTACTCTGCTCCTCCAGCCTCTGTTCGGACAAATGATGGGAATTCAGGTTTTATCCCTTTGTCCCAGGGCAGTAGGCAAGGATGCTTCTCTCCCTCCTGTTACTTGCCATTGCTTTAGAACCTCTTGCTGCAGCCTTTCACAACAGCAAATGAGTGGTGGGGATTGGTTGGGAGGGAATCAAGCAGAGGGTATCGCTGTACGTGGAAGGCCTACTATTGCATATCAGCAACCAGCCTAACCCGATTCCTGAAATCTTATCTATACTAAAGAGGTTTGGTCATATTTTGGAGTACAAGCTTAACTTGAATAAGAGAGAGCTCCTTCCTTTGAACGCAACTTCTCATAGCCTCCCGTTCCACACCCTTACTTTGGAATGCAAGTGACTAGCAAATTTAGTGGGCTCTTTGGAGCTTTATTTCACTCATGAGATGGACAGAACAGGACTTCAAATTTTGGTCCATCCTCTCATTATTGTTGTGCCATATCAATGTGGTGAAGATGAACATACTCCCTAAATTTTTTGTATCTCCTTCAGTGCATCCCTGTGTTCATTCTCAAATCCTTTTTTCACAGATTTGATCGGTTTATTTTAAGTTTTATCTGGAATAGGAAAAAGCCAAGAATGCAAAGACAGACTTGCAAAGCCCAAATGGAAGTGGGGTATGGGATTGCCCAATTTTCTATTTTATTATTGGGCAGCCATGAGAGTGATAATATGTTAGGTGCAGAGAGAGAGAGAACAGGAGGATCCTTGTCAGCTGCAGTTAGAGTCCTCTTCTGTGCTCTGTTTTCCTTGGCTGCCTTGATATATTCCGTGGTAAATTTTCCCCCCTCCCAGCAAATTAGGAATGCACTTGTCAAGTCAACTCTTAGAATTTGGACACAATTTAGATGCCACTTTGGGTTTTAGGCCTGGTCGCTGGCCTCTCCAGTATCGGCTAACTTTTTTTTTAGATAGTGCCTTCAATGTATGGGACAAGCACGGGATCAAAACATTCTGTGACTTGTATGTGGATGGAGTGTTTGCATCATTCCAGCAGCTGGTGGATAAGTTTGTTTTACCTGCAACGCACTTTTTCAGATATTTGCAAATTTGAGACTTTGTGAGCAGGGCTGACCCCCAATTTCTAATGGTCCCACCTCGTACCTCCATTGACATCTTCTTAGTTCCTATTATAACGCATGGTATAATTTCTCTTCTTTATTCTCAAATTCTGTATCAATAAAACTTTCTTATCAGTGGTTAAATCTTTATCGCAACAAGATCTGGGGGAAAAATTCTCAGAGATTGGGATATGGTGCTGCATTGAGTACACTCCTCTTTAATATGTGCCAAGCTGGATGCGTAACAATGTAAACGCCTTCACAGAGCATATCTAACCAGGGCTAGACACTCTAGAATGTACCCAGGCATGAGCCCCACCACCCTCATATATATGTGTTCTGACCTCGCCCATCGCTGTATAACTACTGGACATTGACATTTGAGACAATTGCAGCAACACTAGATCTGCACAGAAATGCATCCACCCAGGTTTGCCCTGTTTGAGATCATGCCTTTAAATCCGCCATTGCCAAAATTCCAAGTTGATTTTGTAGCTTTCACTACACTCCTGATAACATGACTAATCCTGTTTAGGTGGAAATCAGGTGCACTCCTGCTCACTGATAGGGGTGAGGGAGGTGGTAGATACCATTAAGTGATAGAGATGAGATGCATGCTATAATCCACTGCTAGATTCTATAAAACCTGGCAACTATTTATAGCACACATTGGGACACTGCAGTTGGAGCTGGATGAGTAGATACTCAGCCCCAGGATCCCAGGTTCTCTCACAGAATAACTGTCACCACCCCTCCCCTCCATCAATTGGTGGACATACCCTAGCCCTTTATCTGAATATGGCCACCCATCCTGCTGAGGTGCAGGGACCAATGAGAACTTTTCTCTTTACCCTCTCTCTCTTTCTTTTGTTGTCTCTTTCTTTTCTCCACTCGCTAGTTTATCGTCTGGGCTGTTTGGGCACTCAGTTGGTTCTCCAGCAGCACTCCTCTGCCTTTTTGCTTTTATATTATCACTGTCATTACAGATGCAATTAGATGGGACTTGGATAGAGTAGGTGCCAGGGGGACCAGGGGCTTGTAGCCTGGGAAGCCCTGAGCCCAATCATATTGGAATGTACACACAAGTGCTGTGTGGATGTGCTTATTTGCTGTGTAAAATATAAGAAAATCTTCAATAAACATATCAGAAAAAGTTGGGTGCTCTGCAATCACAATGATAGCAACCTACATGCGTTTGCTCACTTTTCTGCCAGCTGCCATCATTTCTTAATCTTCCAGCAATGTGCCATAATATCCCTTGAAGAGTTGCTCACTCATCCTTTACAAGATCCTGAGATAGAGTCAGAGATGATACAACCGAAGCCCATTTGCAGAACCACGAACGAGCAGGTGATAGATTCTGATGATACAATTCCAGTGCCAGCACTGGTTGAGTGATGAATACAGTACAATCCTGAAAGGATCTCGCTCATTGTGGTGGTCTGCTGCGCTCTCCCTAACCTGATCCTCCAGTGAACTATGGATCTTGAATAGGATGAACCTCTAGATCAACATGACTCTTCAAAGGGCAATAAGATGCAAAACACAGAGGTGATCCAGCTGCACAGAGGGGTCCGGGCTTTCCAAAAAAGGCCTTGTCAGGATGCTTTCAATACACAGGATGATCTAATGCAATAGGCCAGATGGCCTTCTATAGATGCCTATATTGAAGGCACAATTAATATTAAAAGTGAATGAGGACATTAAGGAAGGTACAACATTTTAACCAATGTTGGAAGCAGAGCAGTTTTTTTAATGTTCTCATCAATTCTCAAAGCAATTTTAAATATCACAACACTAGGGCAAAATATTAGACTATGGCTTCGCAGGTCAATTGTTTTCAATAAATTTCAGTAAACTTTCAATAAGTTGCTCCACAAAAATCAGTAACTCTAAGGTCAAAATTTAAATTATATGTTTTGCAGTAATATATACACTACAAAATTTATCATCTAATAAAGACAACAAAAATATTCACTTTCTGTAAAATTCAATATCCAGAATGGGTGGCATTTGGACAGTGGCTAGCATTGCTGCCTTACAGCATCGAGGACCCAGGTTCAATTCAGGTCTAGGGTCACTCTCTACATGGAGTTTATACATTCTGCCCTAATGCATTGCCTCTGGTGTTCCAGTTTTCTTGCACAGTCCAAAAATGTTCAGATTAGGTTGAGTGGGTGCCCTTAATGTCAGGGGAACTAGCAGGGTAAATACTGGAATTGGGGGGATAGGGTCTGGATGAGATTGTTGTCAGTGCAAGCTCTAACGGTCAAATGACCTCCTTCTGCACTGTAGCAATGTTATGATTCAATAAGTAATGTCCACAAACTGAACATACTGATCTGGGACTGCCAGATGATGTTCCACTTTGACTGTAGCTGTCAGCACTCTTTGCCAAGATATCCACTCTCAGCTAAATTGCTAATTATCCCTCTCTATGGCCTGATGTTAGTTTATACATCTGTAATGCATTTGTCATTATGCAGCAATACCAGAGTGTTACAGAAGATAAAAGTAATGGGCTGATGAAGTCCAACACTATCCGACGGAGTGTAATCGTATCAATTAATGCATTTTTTTCATAAATGTGGCCTTGTAGATTTAGTTTTGCAGCTAAGAATTCTGCTATAAATCTTCTTCCCAGAACGAAACAGTGGGCTTCAGGAATTAATTAAAATGATAAACTCAAAGTAAAAGCTGATGTAATGCACGGACCCCAAATTTGGATATTGTCATTTCAGGCAATGCTTACATTGTCTTCTCTTGGATAAAGAAACATGAAAAAGCCAGATGTGCCCTGCAGTAGCATTATTTGAATGGTATGGCATACATATTTCAGGTAACTTTTACTTCAAAAATTCCAAATATGTAGGAAAAAATTTGGTGAGTTTCTATATTTGCCAGAAAATGTTGCCATGTTTTCAGAGGAATGACATGGAGATGCCAGCACTGTGGTGGGCGCAGAAAGAAGTTTCACAACACCAGGTTAAAGTCCAACAAGTTTATTTTAAATCACAAGCTTTCAGAGTGCTGCTCCTTGATCAGACAATTCTTCGGCTAAGCCTACCTGCTTTTTTATGATCTTTGCAACACTGGAAAAAAAAACACCTGTTTTTGTAACCAGAAATTGAAAATGCTGGAAAATCTCAAGAGCTCTGAAGAATTTATCCAGACTGGAAACATTAGCTCAGTTCTCTCTCTGCAGATTCTGTCAGATCTGCTGAAATTTTCCAGCATTTTGTTTTTATTTCAGATTCCCATTATATTCCCATTTCTGTAAAATGGCACGTTAGCAACAATGGTAAGTGAAAGTTTAACACGTTCCTGTGTCCTTTAATTATTTTGTTAGTTGTGCTCAAGTAAATTGTTAGTTAGTTTCTTACTTAAAATATCATTAACTCCTCCAGGATGTACACTCATGGTTTGAAAGGTACATTTCCAAAGGGCTGAATAAAATGCTAAAAATTGCATATTTAGGTCCCCAACAATAAAAGGAAGAGATTGCTACTGTAGTACTTAATACTGTAGTATTAAGGATCATTATCTGACAGGAAGCAGAGAGTTGGAATCAATGGATGCTTTTCTGGTTGGCAGTTGTTGATTAATGGAGTGCCACAGGGATCGGTGCTGGGGCCTTAACTGTTTACCATACACATAGACAATCTGGAGGAGCGGGTTGAGTGTAAGGTAACAAAATTTGCCGATGACACAAAGATGAGTGGAAAAGCGAATTGCATGGAGGACACAGAAAGTCTGCAGAGATCTGTATAAGCTGAGTGAATGGGGGCCTGGCAGATGGTATTTAATCCAGATAAATGCAAGGTGATGCAATTTGGAAGAACTAATGTAGGGAGGGAGTTATACAATAAATGGTAAGACCATTAAGAGCATAGAAACACAGAGGAACCTAGGTGTGCAAGCTCACAAGATCTTGAAGGTGGCAGCACAGGTGGAGAAGGTGGTGAAGAAGGCATAATTGTATGCTTGCCTTTGTAGGAAGGGGTATAGAGCACAAAAGCTGGCATCTGATGTCACAGTTGTATAGAACATTGGTTAGGCCACATTTAGAATACTGTGTCCAGTTCTGGTTGCAGCACTACCAGAAGGACGTGGAGGCTTTAGAGAGAGCTGCCTGGTATGGAAGGTCTTAGCTATGAGGAGAGATTGGGCAAACTGGGGTTGTTTTTCCTGGAAAGACAGAGAATGAGGGAAGACCTATTAGAGGCGTATAAGATTATAAAGGGTATAGATAGAGTGAACAGTGGGAAGCTTTATCCCAAGTTGAAGGCAAAGATCACAAGGGGTCATGGGCTCAAGGTGAGAGGCGTGAAGTATAACTCAGATATTAGAGGGACTTTTTTTTTTATTCAGAAGGTTGTGGGGACCTGAAATGCACTGCAAGTAGGATGGTTGAGGCAGACACGCTAGGGTTGTTTAAGACTTACCTGGATAGGCACACGAGCAGACTGGAGATGGAGAGATACAAAAGAATGTTCTAGTTGAAGATCAAGAGCCTCAGGATGTTCTGGGAATTAATAGATTCTGATCAGTCGTCCATAAATTTTAAGACTCACCTTGTCATTTACATTGAAGCTATTGGGAATCTTCCATTAATAGCCTACTGCATGTCTATTTATGTTTATTGATGTCTCCTTTTACATCCACAGGTGTTCGGTCCGCTTTGTTGGCCAACAGGGAGCATACAAATGGTAGGTCATGAGGGTTTCTCTTGGACGTTGGTTCAAGAGTTGCCTAATGCTACGTCGTTAGTGTACTCAAACTGGACCAATTGACGGGCAACACCGACAGTGACTATCACTGTCTGTTCTGCAGTTACAGGGACCCGAGTGGGATCTCCAATTTGGATCAACATCTGTGGGAGTTTGCACATTCTCCCCATGCTTGTGTGGGTTTTCTGTGTGCTCGGGTTTCCTCCCACATCCCAAAACATGCTTATTAGGCTGACTGGTGTTAATAAATTGTCCCAGAATTGGATCTCCCTTAATCTGGCACACATATAATTCCCTAAATTTGCACCCCCTTTATTGTGGGGTCCACTAGAGGTAGACAAAAACATTGACGAAAAGCTTGAATAAAGCACTTACTGAGTGTTAAAATGGGCGGCACAGGTGTGTAGGACCAAAGGGCCTGTTTCCTGTGCTGTTCTTTTTTTTTATTATTAAGCAACACAGCATGGGAAACAGGCCCTTCGGCCCAACGAGCCCGCGCTGCCGTCATACCAAATAGTAGCAAATACATTATCCTATTTTAATATTCCTATATAATAATATATATATTATTCCTAATATGGAAAATTTTCACCATAAGGACAATTTGTTTCCCAATCAGTCTAAGAGCGAATTTTTGGGTTGTGGGAGGAAACCGGAGTGCCCGGAGAAAACCCACGCAACCACGGGGAGAACGCGCAAACTCCCGCAGACACCGCCCCAATTCCAAGTGTCTGCACAGCCACATCGATAGTCTCTGAGCTGTCATGGTGCCCTTCAGATGGTCCACATAAAGCACTCATTTACGACATGAGGTACCAGGCAACCCATGAATCAACATCCAAGAGCTGTACCCGCACCACCTGCCGAATGTGTGCTCAAATTATGGACCGAATTACCTGTGGAAAAAAGCCGTAGTTAAACAGTCCTAATATATCCCTCTATCTGCATACTGCTCATGTGGCTGTCCAAGAGACCCTTAAACAGCCCCAGCGTGCCTGCTCCCACACCTTACTCGGCAGTGCATTCCACACCCCCACTACCCTTTGTGTGAAAAACTGCCCTCTAATATTCGTCCTATACATAGCCCCCCTCACCCTATGGCCATGACCTCTCATCCTATCCATTTCTAAAGGTGGAAAAAGTTTACCTCCATTTACTCTATCTATACCCCTTATAATCTTATACACCTCTATGAGATCCCCTCTAAGCCAACATCTTTCAAGGGAAAACAACCCCAGTCTATCTAATCGTTCCTCATAAGACAGTCCTTCCATACCAGGCAGCATCCTGGTAAACCTCCTCTGCACTCTCTCCAAGGACTCCACATCCTTCCGATAATACGGAGACCAGAACTGGGCGCAGTATTCCAAGTGAGGCCTAACCAAAGTTGTATACAACTGCAACATCAAACTCCTACTCTTGTATTCTATACCCTTTTCTATGAACGCTAACATACTATACGCCTTCTTTATCACCTTCTCCACCTGTGAGGACACCTTCAGAGACTTGTGAACCTGCACCCCCAAGTCTCTCTGTGTCTCTATGCTCCTTATAGTTTTACCTTTTATCCTATAATTCTCTTCTACATTTTTCCGGCCAAAATGCAAAACCTCGCATTTTTCCGGATTAAATTCCATTTGCCATCTATCTGCCCAATCTACCAACCTGTCTATGTCCTGTTGTATTGCCTGACACTGCTCTTCTGTACCCGCCAATCCAAGCATCTTGTTGTCATCAGCAAATTTGCTGATCTCACCACCTACCCCTACTTCCAAGTCGTTTATGTAAACCACAAATAGAAGAGGACCTAGTACTGAGCCTTGTAGCACTCCACTAGTGACAGGCTTCCAGCCGGAAAAAGAGCCTTCCACTACTACCCTCTGTCTCCTCCTCCCGAGCCAGTTCTCGACCCATCTACATACCTGGCCCTGTATCCCATGCTCCTTCACCTTCTCTATCAGTCTACCATGAGGAACCTTGTCAAACGCCTTACTGAAATCCATGTAGACGACATCAACAGCCTGTCCTTCATCAACTGTTTTTGTCACTTCTTCAAAAAATCCCACCAGATTCGTAAGACAAGACTTCCCCTTGACGAAGCCATGCTGCGTATCCCTGATCAGATCGCAGCGCTCCAGATGCTCATACATCCTTTCCCTAAGGATCCTCTCCATTAGCTTACCTATAACTGAAGTCAAGCTCACCGGCCTATAGTTCCCTGGGTTATCCCTCTGACCTTTTTTAAACAACGGTACTACATTTGCTATCCTCCAGTCCTCTGGGACCTCGCCTGTGTCCAAGGAAGAGACAAAGATTTGCGTCAGAGGCCCAGCCAAGTCTTCCCTCAACTCCCTTAGCAGCCTGGGGTAATGCCATCAGGCCCCGGAGCTTTATATGTCTTTAAGCTGCCTAACAGCCCCAACACCTCTTTCCTCGTAATCCTTATTTCCCTCAACCGATCCTCAACTTTGTCAACATCACTTTGCTAACTTTGTTAGCAAATGAGGGGTTATCCACTTTGGTAGAAATAATAGGAAGGATTATTTAAAGGGTGAAAAGCTAGAGCATGCTACCACGTAGAGGGACCTGGCAAAAACTCAGTCTACAGGTGCAGCAGGTGATCAAGAAGGCAAATGGAATGTTGGCCTTTATAGCAAGGGGAATAGAATGTAAAAGCATGGAGGTCTTGCTGCAACCATACAAGGCATTGGTGAGGCCGCAACTGGAATACTGTGTGCAGTTTTGGTCCCCTTATTTGCATAAGGATATATTGGCCTTGAAGGGAGTTCAGAGAAGGTTCACCAGGCTGATACTGGAGATGAGAGGGTTAGCTTATGAGGAAAGATTAAATAAACTGGGCCTGTGTTCGTTGGAGTTTAGAAGGGTGAGGGGGGATCTTATAGAGACTTACAAGATAATAAAGAAGCTAGATAGGGTAGAGAGATTTTTTCTGCTTAAAAAGGAAAAAGAGAACTAGAGGGCACAGCCTTAAAATAAGGGGGAGGAACTTCTTCACTCAAAGGGTGCTGAATCTTTGGAATTCTCTGCTCATTGAAGTGGTGGGGGCTACATCGTTAAATATATTTAACTCACAAGTAGATAGATTTCTGATAGACAAGGGAATTAAGGGCCATGGGGAGAAAGCAGGAAAGTGAAACGGATTCACTTCAGATCAGCCATGATATTATTGGATGGTGGGGAAGGCTCAAAAGGCTAGGTGGCCTACTCCTGCTCCTATTTCTTATGCTTAGTTTGATTTAATCACAAATCCAGAATCACACTACCTTTCTTTAAAATAAAAGCCTACTAATGACCACATACAGGATGTTTTGAAATCAATTCAGCAAGCTTGCAAAAGTTGCATTTAATAACAGGTTGAATTCAGCACAATGGGAAGGTAACCACAAGAATAGTTCAAGCGGACCTCACGCTGATTGTCATTACAGTATTTTTAGTCTGCTGGGGCAAACCATTCAGGGGTCACATTAACATTGTTAAAGCTGCAGGCAAATATAATTTATCACCATACAACTAAGGTTGGGTACAAAAATATTGGATTTGATTTATTATTACTATATGTATTGGTATAGTGAAAAGTACTGTTTCACACACTATATAAAGGAAGCATACCATTCATGAAGTACATACAGAGGAGGGAAAGGACGGATTGGAGAATATGTTACAGTTACAGCAAGGGTGTAGAGAAAGATAAGCTTAATATTAAGTACATCCAAAAAGTATGATGACAGAAGAGAAGAAGGCAGCACTGCTGCCCCAGAGTGCCAGAGACCCAGCTTGGGTCACCATCTTTGTGGAGTTTGCACCTTCTCCCAGTGTCTACATGGGTTTCCTTCAGGTGTTTCAGTATATTCTCACAGTCAGATAGAGGTGCTGGTTAAATGTATTAGTTATGCTAAATTTTGTCTCACTATACCCAAACAGGCACCAGAGTGCGGCAACTAGGGGATTTTCACAATATCTTCATTGCAGTGACACTAAAACTAATATTTTAATACTAATATTATTCTCCAGTAGGTGGTAGGTTAAAATATATTTGAACTCCCAATAAAGCCTCAACTATCCCGGCATCATTTTCGTAAAGCGAAGTAGTTGTTAAAAAAAAAAATCACTAACAGCCTCAAACACATTCATGTGGCACTCAAGCAAGCACAACCCCGAGCATAACCTCCTGCTCCTCCCCCGCAGGAGAGCCATTTTACTTCCACAGTTCAACGCTTCAGCGATGACTATCGAAGAGCAACATCGATGTGGGAATAACACTTAACCTTACACAAATCGGTAGAAAAATCTGTGAATAAGTGATTGTTTTCTCCATTCCCCCTCTTTGAGCACGGGCAAGCTGCGAACTGCTCACTACTGATTTCCACCCGGCGTCGGCCATTTTAGAAAAGCTCCTTCATCGTTCGGCCCTTTAAGTGAATGCAGGAGATGCTGATTGGCTGCTCTGTCTACTGGCCAGCTCCGATTGGCTGCGTCTTCCCCCCACGATTGATTGGCTGCTCTGTCTACTGGCCAGCTCCGATTGGCTAGGCCTCCCCCCACAGCTGACTGGCTGCTCGGTGGACTAGCCAGCTCCGATTGGCTACGCCCCCTCCCATGGCTGACTGGCTGCTCGGTCTACTGGCCAGCCCCGATTGGCTGCGCCTCCCGCCGGCGACCTCAAGCGGATTGGCTGCTGGGGGAGCAGAGGGGGCGGCGATTGGTCGCCGGAAGTGGAGGAGACGCGCCTGATTGGACAGGCGCCCTGGAGAGCCGTTGATTGGAAGGCGGCTTCACGTGAGCGGGTGATGCCAGTCAAAACCGTGACGTCGGTAAAGACTTTCTCTTTGCTGCGCAGCTCGCGAGGGGAGAAGCACGTGTTGGTTGTTCGTCTTGTCCGTGTGCCCGCTCGAGCCGATAAGCCCACCGCCTCAAGATGGTGAAACTCGCCAAGGTGAGGAGGACGCGCGCGGATAATGGTCAGTCAGTCAGTCAGCCGGCCCCCACGATCCAACTATCGGCCTCATCCAACACTCGGGAACAGCGCCCTGATCTGGTGGCTGTGGGCCCTGCTTCCCATCCCCCATGCCGATTAGAGGCCAAAGGCCTGGACCTCGTGTGTGCCTCGCCGTCCCTCCCCGCATATTCAGAGTGGCAGGTTAATGCTTCAGTTTACTTGCCCTGGAAGTATATAGTCAAGGCCCGATCCAATCCTCCCACCTCGACTATATACTTTTTAGTCGCCTCTCCTCCCCGAGTCCTTAGCTGGTCTGCTCCATCTCCCCGTGTGGACGTTGAGAGTGGCGATGAGTGCTCGGAGCTCCCCACTTTATGAACCCCGCACACACTGCCACCACCCCCCTCCTCCCCTTTTACTGGGTCCCCTATGTGTGTGTAAAACCAACTCTCTGTCGCCTGCTGCTAAATAGTCCCACTTCAGTCTTTGTCGTAGCTTTCGGTGAATTTCTCTCCTCCCCGCCCCCTTCAAAAAAAATCTGGGAGCTGGGAAAACAGGTTTCGTGCAGGCAAGTCCACCTTTTGAAAAGCACGTGTGGCTTGAATGCTCCATGCTGACCATTTTCAGTCGACCTCGTGTTTGATTTTCGATCGCTTGAAGATTACTACTGAACGTGTTACTAATTAAGTTGAATTATTTATGCTTTTAACTCAGCAACGTGTTGAATTCAAAATAAATTTCTCAACTGGGGTGATTTTTTTTTAAGTCGTTTTGTGGACACGCGACTGGGCAATCTCTTCACAGCCAAGCTGTACTTTTGAAGTGTAGTTATTGTTGTGATGTATGTCACATTTGCCTCCAGATAACTTTTTGTACTATGATTAGGCGGGGGAATTAAGGTTAAAATAAATTTTCAACTTGCCTATCATGGTAATTACCTTTTACACAAACGTTGCACAAATGTTATATACTGCGGATGGTAAGAGTCGGATTGAAAACTTCCAATATTGAGTTTTTTTAAACGGGTCAGGTAGCATCTGAAGAGAAAATACAGTTTTATGTTTCTGCTTAAACCCTTTGGAATTGTTCCTTTTGTGGTTTTGTAGCAGTTGCTGTACACAAAAAAGTGAGTTTCCAGCTTCCCTGATATGGTAAAATATGTTTTGCAATTTTTTTTGATTTATGTATATCCCTGTCTTATTTTCTTTTCTAGGTAGATAAAAAGCAAGGAAAGGCTAAAAAGGCTGCTCCTCCACCACCCCCTGAAGACTTTGAAGAGTCTGGTTCAGAGGAGGAAAGTGATGAGGAGGTAATTACACTTCAGTCAAAACATGGGTACCTATGGCACATGATGCATGATGGGAGTGAGGTCTGCAAAACTAATACGTTGACTTAATTGTCTTTTGTATGTATATGATAATGAGCTTCAGTGAATTATGCTGTTGTCTTGATCACTTACAGGAATTTATTGCCAAAGTTCTACCGAACTAAAGTAGAATGTATAGTAAGCATTAGTAATCTCATTCCAATTAAATAATCCATTAATACAGGAACTGCCAGCACCTCCTGTTAAAAAAGCTTCAACTCCAGCTGCTAAGACACCACAGTCGGCCAACAAAAAAAATGGTAAAGCTGTAAAACAAGAGAGCAGTGAGGAGGAGGATGATGAGGAGGACGAAGATGAAGAGGAGGAAGATTCTGGTAGGTGCTCCCAACAATAGTTGCAGAATGTGACTTATCTATCACTTTCAACATGTAAATATTTTGCACTGAGCCACATTAGGGGTTGGACAGCACCATGGCATAGTGGTTAGCACTGTTACCTCAGTGCCAAGTACCTGGGTTTGATTTCTGGCTTTAGGTCACTGTCTAGAGTTTGCATGTTCCCTTGTGTCTGTGTGTGCTCCAGGTTGATCCCACAGTACAAAGATGTGCGTGTGCTTTGGCCATGCTAAATTGCCCCTTAGTATCAGGGGATTAGTAAGGTAAATGCATGGCGTTATCAGGATAGGAATTAAGTGGGATTGTGGTCGGTGCAGCCTCGATTGGCCTCACTCACTAGGAGTTTTAATCTGAACCACTTACTGTAGATGAAGAAAGATATTTTCAGGAATTTGTTGAGGAATACAAGGATGCTTTAGGCCTCTTGCATGTTCCTTCAATCGTTCTTGCCTTTGCTAACAGTGCTGTTAGGTGACCAAGCTTCCCAAGTTTTGATTTCCATTCTCTGCACCCAAGTGCAGCCTGGCCCAAAGGTGTCTTTGAATAACACTTGACTGTGCAGATAATGGGACAAATGACCAGAAGTTTGGTCATAAGTAAGCTTTAAGGAGCATCAGAAGAAATTAGGGCTATAACTGTTGTACATGTGGAGAGCAATTGCAAGAATATTGTTTCTAAGTGTCACTAGTAGGTCTACATTAAGATTACATTGATGTTGCTGTGAAAGTCCCCTAGTTGCCACACAGTCTGTTTGGGTATCCTATAGGAGAATTTGGCGTGGTCACTGCACCTAATCAGCATGCCTTCATCTGGGGACGAAACAGAAGCACCCTGAGAAAACCCATGCAGACTCCGCACAGTTACCCTAGCTGGGAATCAAACCTTCGACTGCTGGCATTGAGGCAGCAGGGCTTACTGCTGTGCCACTCACAATGTGATTTGTCAAACGTTGAGTTAGCTGTTTTTCTTGGAGTAGAGTGAAATATGTAGAAGACTTTTGAAGTAAACCAAGTGTGAATGAACATTTTTTCAGAGGAAGAATCTGAAGAAGAGAAACCTAATCCTAATACTCCTAAGCCTGCAGTTGCTGTGACTAAACAGGCAAAGGAAGAATCTGACGAAGATGATGATGATGATGAAGATGAGGAGGAGGATGATGAGGAAGCGGATGGTAAACCACTTGTTTGACTTTGTACATTTGGCTAAATATTATCAGGTTATAAGGGACTGGTTTGAATTCTGTTTGTGTGGATGGCTAATCCCACCAGGGCTTGCAGGTTTTCGAATATGGGTCTTAGAAAACCATGGCCATGTAGGGTAGGTTGAGCATGCTGCAGTGAGAGTAAATCTGGGCACAGTCATAATACTGTTTCTGCACTTGTGGAAAGAGATAATGGAATAGCAATATGAAAATATATAATTGGTCAAGAGTCAATTTGTGATTTATTGAGAATTGTTTTTGCGCAGGTGGCTGGGAATATCAACAAAGCAACAAATAGCAATGTCCAGAAATATTAAGTATAAATCAAACATATTCTATAAGCAGCAAAATGGAAATTCCAAGGCTGCTTAGTTGAAAAGAGGTTGAAATAAAAAATTGAGGTCAAAGTACTGAATACAGTAGAAATTTGGACAGATGACCAAAGAAATAGAATTTACAATGACCTGATTAATGGATAATATATGAATGAAATGGAAATTCAGATTTAAAAAATGAAAATTGTGCAAACTTTTGCAGATGTGGAAAAAATCTTTTGGGACATCAGTTATCATTTGAATACTGAAAGAATACCAGTTCACTAGGATGAAAAGACCACAGAAGAGGTTTAATTAGAGATATGGGAAAGAAGATAGAGGGGAAATATTAAGTCACTCAATCTTTCACACCATTCTGCCTTGAGGGGATGTTGGCAGAACTGGCAGACCTTATGGACATTATCTTTCTTACGTTTTCCCTTCCTTAATCCTCTTATGGGGCCCAAGGGCAAATTGTTTCTTGGAACCTGATTGAGATCCTTGAAAAAGAGAAATTGTTGAATGATATTAATGGCATGACATAACTAATATATTTGTTGACTGTGGTTATGTAATTAAGAGCTGGAACATGAAAGTGGTGGTGAACAGATGTCACTTTACAGAAGTGTGCAGTGGGAGGATTACCCAGATTTGGTATTCTGACCTTCGTATTAGGCTACAAATTTGGAAGCAAAACTTAGCCACATAGTACATTGGGGTTGGCACAAATTTTGTTTGGGTACACGTATTATGTGAAATTTGGTGCAAATATGTGACATGGTGGACTTGACAAAGAAGTATAACACAAATTGTACTATTTTGAGGAAGAGTTCTGTTCGTGGTAATGAAATGTAGAAAATTCCAAAGGTTTCCTGTAGGATCTGGAATTGAAAGAGGTAGTCCGGTCTCTACAAAAATCTGAAGAATATCTTGCATATGTTCTCTGACAAGTAGGTCAATTACCAGCATTGGGGTTAGAATAATTGGCTAAAAAAAAAATTAAAAATTGTTAGATCTGAACTACTACATGAAAGTGAGGCAGTACCTGATTTCATAGCAGTTTTGAAAGGATGTTGCCAATGTACTTGAAGATGACTTTTGCATTGTTTTAGGAAAGACTGCACTGTAGGTTTAAATTAGATGGTTTCATTAAAGTTGACAGTCTTCTGAGCTGTTGGGTCTGCATGACTATCAGACTATTGGTTTCTTGAAGGTTCCAGTCATTGGTGCAAATTTATGTTCACATGGCTTGTTTTCTCCATTTTACTGTATTGAATTTTAACATTTTTTAACTAAGAATCTGAGGGCGAAGAAGCTATGGATACAGCACCACCACCCAAAGCAAAGAAAGCTGGCATGGTAAAAGTTCAGGATGAAGATGAGGATGAAGATGAGGAAGATGATGAGGATGAAGACGATGAAGAGAGTGAAGATGATGAAGAGACTGGTAAGTTTTAAGTCTTATGGGTGACAGGTAACATTTCAGCAAGAGTTTATTCACAAATGTGATTTAGTTACTAAAGTAAGACTTCAGTTTGTACAATCCATACACGAGTCCCAGTTTTGAAGGGAACGAGTTCAGCACTTCAGATGCACTATATTGTCACTGAAGTAGAGATCCAGGGTAAAACTCTGGAGACCTGTGTTTGAATCCCATGGCATTATCCAAAAACTCATCTGGCATTAAAGACTATAAGACAGTTGCCAAGCTAGTTTATAAAACCTGCTGGTCTGCGCATAACTCCAAACCCCAGCAATGTGGTTGACTCTTAAATGTCCTTTGAACAAAGAACAAAACAGCACGGGAAACGAGCCCGTGCCGCCACCCAGATGTTCCCACCTCTACCTGTGATTCCTGTCTGTTTATAGATCTATGGATTAAAAACCAACTTGAGACAATTTAGGGAGAATTTGTTTTGTCAGTTAGCCTAAGGGCACATCTTTGGGATGTGAGAGGAAACCGGAGCACCCGGAGAAAACCCACGCAAGCACGGGGAGAATGCGCAAACTCCCACAGACACAGGCCCAAATCCACGTATCAGCACAGCGATAGTCACTGAGTTGTCGTGTTGCCCATCAAATGGTCCAGTTCAAGCGTACGCTAACGATGTGAAGCAGTAGGATACTCTCGAAAAAGATCCAAGAGCAGCTCTCTCGCGACCCATCGCGTGTATGCCCCTTGTTAGACAACAAGGTGGACCAAGCACCAGTAGGATAAAAACAAGTACATCAATATCACTATTTACACACTTCCCAGGGACTCCCAAGGCTCATGATCCCTATTTTAAATCAGTTTTCTATATCCCTCCATTCCCATTCTGTTCATGTGCCTACCTAAGTATTTCTTAAATAACTCCAGAGTACCTGCCTCCACCACTTGGTAGCACATTCCATACCCCCACCACCCTCTGTGAAAAAACTCCCTCTAGCATCCAAATTATACCTTACCCCCCTCACCCTAAGCCCATGACCCCTCGTGCTATTAGAGTCCATCCTAGGAAAAAGCTTAATCCTGTTTACTGTATCTATACCCCTCATAATCTTGTACACCTCTATTAGATCTCCTCTAAGTCTACGTCTTTCTAAGGAAAACAGTCCCAATTTGCCTAACCTCTCCTCGTAACTCACACCTTTCATACCAGGCAGCATCTTGGTAAACCACCTCTGCACTTTCTCCAGAGTCTCCACGTCCTTCTGGTAGTAAGGCGACCAGAACTGGACACAGTATTCCAAATGAGGTCTAACTAACGTTTTATACAACTGCAACATTAAAGGCCAGCTCTTGTACTCTATACCTCTTCCTATAAAGGCTAACATACTATATGCTTTCCTCACAACCTTCTCCACTTGCTCTGCCACCTTCAGAGACTTGTTCACCTGCACCCCCAGGTCCCTCTGCATTTCTATACTCTTAATAGGTCTACCCTTTATCATATACCTCCCCCCTACATTCTTTCTCCCGAAATGCGTCACCTCACATTTATCAGGATTGAATTCCATCTGCCATCTATCTGCCCAAGCTACCAGCCTATCTATGTCCTGCTGCATCGCCTGACAATGCTCTTCATCTGCAAGTCCAGCCATCTTTGTATCTGCAAACTTGCTGATCGCCCCACTTCCTCTTCCAAGTCATTTATATACATTACAAATAGAAGAGGTCTCAGTACCAAGCTCTGCGGCACACCACTAGTGACCGACCTTCAGCTAGAAAAACACCCTTGCACTATTACTCTCTGTCTCCTATTACTAAGCCAGTTACTTATCCATCTAGCTACCTGTCCTTGTATCCCACGAGCCTTGACCTTCTTAACTAACCTCCCATGAGGAACTTTGTCAAACACCTTACTGAAATCCATATAGACGACGTCAGCGGCTTGCCCTTCGTCCACCGTTTTCGTCACCTCCTCAAAAAATTCTACCAGATTTGTAAGGCATGACCTCCCCTTAACAAATCCATCCCTAATCAGATCACAACGCTAAGTGCCTATACATCCTATCTCTAAGAATCCCCTCCAACAGCTTCCCTACCACTGACGTCAAACTCACCAGCCTATAACTCCCAGGGTTATCCCTACTATCCTTCTTTAAACAACAGTACAACATTAGCTATTCTCCAGTTCTCTGGGACCTCACCTGTGTCCAAAAAGAGACAAAGATTTGTCGAGGCCCAGCAATTTCACCTCGCACCTCCCTAAGCAGCCTGGGATAAATGCCATCAGGCCAAGAGATTTATCAGTTTTAATGCTACCCTGAAGCTCTAACACTTCCTCCCTTGGTATGGATATTTCCCTCAACTGGTCTACAGCTTCCTCAGAGACAGGAGCTGTCAACAAGCCCCTCTCCTTTGTGAATACTGATGCAAAGTATTCATTCAGGATCTCCGCCATTCCCGCGAAATGCTGTTCTGTTGTATTCAACTGCCGCAAAGCCATGAAACCAGGCGGATCATCAACAATGCCAGACCTAGCTCTTCAAAGTCCTGGAGGCTTGTGCCAAAATGGGCAGAGCTCTCTTGAACATACCAAGCGACATCCTAACAGAATCATACCAGATTTAAAGGACCTTGCAACTTCGGACTGGGCATCCATGTAGCACTTGTCCTTCAGCACCAATAGAATTGTATTCAGTTGCAATCGTGTTATCTCATGGCTCAGCATATTTCTCCTACTCCATCATAAACATCAGACCAGGCAGTCAATCTTGATTCAGTGGAGAATGAGAGTGTGCATGCCAGGAACTGCGCTAGGCATATCTAAAATGGTGTCAATCTATAGAAGCAACAATATAGCGTTGTTTGTATGCCAGCCTCATAAGTAACAAGTAATGGGTAGAGCTAAGCTATTTCACACCTATTAGATCTAAGCTCTGCAGTCCTGCCACATCAAGCTGTGGATGCATTAGACGACAAACTCTCAATTATGGTGAAGCCCAGCACGTTTGCATGAGACAAGACTGAGGTTTTTACTTCAGCCAGAAGTGTCGAGTAAATGATCCACCTCAACTTCTAGAGAACCTCGACATCTCAGATGTCAGTCTTAAACCAGTTCAAATCACTCCATATGGTACCAAGAAATGACTGAAGGCACTGGTTGTTACAAAGACCATGGAACCTTATAATATTCCTGAAGACTTCTGCTCCAAAACTTGCTGCACCCTTGTCAAGCTGTTCCAATACAGCTACAACATTGGTATCTACCTAACAATGTAGAAAATTGCTTAGGTATGTCTTGTACTCAAGAAACAGGACAAATCCAAATTCCACCCATTGTTAACTGTTCTTAAAGCTATGTCTAATTTGAGTTCTGTTTTCAGTTCTGCAAGTGATAGTTCTTTTGGTGCTTTGACCATAAGATATAGGAGCAGAATTAGGCCACTTGGTCCATCAAGTGTGCTCTGCCATTCAATCATGATTTCTTATAACCCCTGATTTCCTTAAATCAAGAACGTATTTATCTTAAAGACCTGTCTTAAATTACCTGGTCTCCACAGCCTTCTGCAGCAGAGTTCGACAGTTTCACCACTCTTAAATTCTTCCTCATTTCTGTTTTAAGGGGCTATCTCTTTAGCCTGAGGTAATGCTTTCTGGTTCTAGTTTTTTTGACTAGCGGAAACATCCTCTCCGTGTCCGCTCTATCCTGGCCTTGGCCAGCGTTGTTTATCTGATATGCAGCAAGAAAGGATGTCCTGAGGCATGGTATGTTGGGGAGACCATGCAGGTGCTGTAACAACAGATGAATGAACATTACTCGACAATCACCAGGCAAGACTGTTCTCTTGGTCAACACTTCAGCAGTGACAGGCATTCGGTCTCTGATCTTTGGGTAAACATTCTCCAACGTGGCCTTCACAACAGTGCAGAAACTGATAGCCAAGTTCCACACACAAGGGTGGCCTCAGCTGGGATGTTGGGCTCATGTATGTTATTTGTAACCCCCATGACTTAACTGGGCTTGCAACATCTCACTTCTGTCTGGAAACGATGCACATCTGCTTAATGCTATCTCCACTCTTACCGTCTGCGCCCGTGGGACTTGAATAGCTGCAAAGATTCGCATTTTAATCAGTATTCTGTAAACTTGTGCCTTTATATATCCTGTTTTTGATTAGAACCCTCCATCACCTGACAAAGGGGCAAAGCCCCAAAAGTTAGTGGTGTTTGCTACCAAATAAGCCTCTTGCACTTTAACCTGGTGTTGAGACATCTTGCTGTGTTTACTCCAGTCCAGTGCCAGCATCTCCAAATCATTACCCCCCGTACCTCCAGTGATTCCTGAAAGATCACCACCAATGCTTCTGTAATTTCCTCAGCTACCTCTTTTAGAACCTTGGGGTGTAGTTCATATCATCCGTGATTTATCCACCTTCACTTTTTTTTTCCAGAATCACCACCTTAGTGATAACCACTATGCTAACTCTGCCCCCTGACATTCCCTTGGTGTCTTCTGCCATGAAGACTGATGCAAATTTCCCCTGCCATTGCTTTGTTTCCTATTATTATTTCTCCAGCCTCACTTTCCAGTAGTTCAGTGGCTATTTTTGCCTCTTTCATATTTAGGAAAAGTTTTTTTCAATCATGATTTTATATTACTAGCTAGCTTACACTCATTTCATCTTCTCCCCACTTATTCCTTTTTTAGTTGTCGTCTTGTTTTTAAAGACTTCCCAGTAATCCTTGCCATCTTGTATGCTTTTTCTTGCTTTTATGCTGTCCTTGACTTCCTTCATCAGTCATGGATACTTGTACTCCCTTTAACATGTTTCCTCTTCCTTGGGATGAATTTCTGTTGTCCTTCCTGAATAACTCAACGTCTGCCATTGCTGTTACACTGTCTTCCCTGATGGGCTCCCTTTGCAATCAATTCTGGCCAGTCCTCCCCTCATGTCTTTACAGTTGCTTTTATTTAATTGCAATACCATTTACATTACAAATTTCTCCCCCTCCAAACTGTAGGATAATTTTATCATATTGTGGTCATTGCTCCCTAGGGTTCCCTAATCAAGTCTATCTCATTACACATCACCAAAGACAGAATAGCCTATTCCCTAGTAGGCTCTGTCACAAGCTACTCTGAAAACCTATCTTTGACATTTCACAAATTCCTTTTCTTAGGATCCGCTATTTATCTGATTTTCCCAGTCCATCTGTATATTGAAGTCCTCATGATTATTGCCTTTTTTATATGCCTTTTCTATCTCCTGCTTTTGCCCCACATCCAGACTACTGCTAGGGGGCCTCTACTTGATTCCCATCAGAGTCTTTAATTTTTCAATTTCTCAACTCTACCCACAGATTCTGTGCCTTCTAATCCTCTGTCACTACTTGCTATTAATTTAACTTCATTTCTTACTAACAATGCAACTCAGCTGCCATTACCCATCTGTCCTTTCCGATAGGACACCTATTCTTGGACATTTAGACTATAACCCTTGCAGCGACACTTTCCCCACAACGTTGTACTAGTCAATTTCAGTGTGTGCAACAAGCTCATTTTCCTTGTGTATATTGCACACATTTAGGTACAGTACCCTCAGTCCTTTATCTTTTTTCAGTTGATGGCAGTTCAGTAAAAACAACTAATTGTCAAATTTGCATAATGGCTGAGTTGTACAGTTAGGTTCAGTCCACCTACCATCAATTGAAAAGAATCCCTGAATGGTGAAGGCAAAAACTGAGAACTTTTGGTGGGGGGGGGAGGAGGAGGAGGAGGAGGAGGAGGTGGTTGTGGCAAGGAGAAACGTGTGGGGTTATTTTCCTTTAAATTAATCATGTGATTGGCCTTTTGCAGAAGTAGTTGAGCTGAAGAAAGCTGGAAAGAGAAAGAAAGAGGAACAGAAGGCGGTGACCCCAGCTAAGAAGCAAAAGACTGAAAATGGTGGTAAGTGCAAGGGAAACAGATTGCACAGATATTCTTGAGAACCATAGAAACTCTACAGTGTGAGAGGAGACCATTTGGCCCATTGAGTTTGAACCAACAACAATCCCACCTGGGCCCTATCCCCATAACCCCACATTTTTACGCTAGCTAGTCCCCCATGACACTAAGGGGCAACAGCACAGGCAATCAACCTAACCCACACATTGTTGGACTGTGGGAGGAAACCACGTTTAATTGAGGTGTACAATATGATCAAGGGGATTTACAAAGCAGATATGGATGGGATATTTCCTCGTGTAGGACAAACTAGAACAAGAAGATATTGCTTTAATCTAGAATTCAGTACTCAAGACTTTAGTGGATGTTGGGACTTTGAGTAAGTTTGAGGAGATGGACAGATTTTTAATTAAAGATTTGGAAGTCTGGTGGATGGGCACATGAGATCAGCCATGTTCATATTAAATGGAATAGCCTACACCTCAGTAGTGAATTTTATGAACTGTGCATCCTGATTCTAGATTTCCCTCTAGTAAAACATTGTCAGCATCTACCTTGTTTCACAAGGATTAGAGTGGGGCCTGCAGCAGTTAAGTGTAGGTCAATGACTTTCGAGGGACTGAATGCATGGCAGCTGAATTTGCTGATCACACTGGAATTGGTAGAAAAGTAGCTTGTCAGGAAGAAGCTTACAGAAGCTTATAGATAGGCAAGTGGACAAAAAGCAATCAGAAGTATAGTGTGGATATATGTGGCCGGAAGAGTGGAAAAGCATATTATTGAATGGAAACACTGCGCAGGGAACCTGGCGCTGGAATCTGTGTATCCTGGTGATTAAGTTGCAAAGTCAGTATGCAGGTAACAGTAAGTGACTAGGGAGGTGTTGGTATGTTGTTTATTGCATGGAAGTAGTAAAGAGTGATGCTGCAGGTGTTCAGGGCTTTGGCTGTATCTGGTGTTTGGTCTCTTTTTAAGAGATGCAATTGCAAATGAAGCGGTTCAAAGTTCACTTGACTGATCCCAGGGATGAATGTGCTGTCTTGGAGAGGCTGAGCCTATATTTGGGGGTTTACAAGGTGAAAAGTGATTTAATTTACCCACAAGGTTCCGGGGGAACTTTGTGTCGATACTGAGGGTGCTTCGCTTTGTGCAGGTGTTTCCAAAGGTGATTCTTTCATTAGCAAGAATTGTTGAAAGAAACTAATTTCTTCAGGTTTTTTCATACACTGTCTGCGTGTTCGAGAGACAGACCTGCATCCTCTTCAAAATTCTTAATTCTCTCATTCCATAGCAATGGCTGAAAATTCCAGATAGAAGATGCAGCAACTTGGTTAGTGATGTCCTCTATGGAAGAAAGATGATCATTTTTGCTGTGTCCCATATCTGATGCAAGGTGCACACCTATCTCAACTCAACAGTGCTCAGTAGCCATTGTCCTTGAGAATGGAATGGGCAGTAAATCCCTCAGCCAGCAATGTGGCAGTCCTGTAAATGGACCAATAAAAGTTAAGCTTCTGTTTTGAACTTGCACTCAGATACATCCTGGAGCTGACAAAAGCAGTTTTAACTAAGACATTGCACAAAATACTGTGCAACTGTAGTATTCGTAGAACAACATGTAGATGAATGAAGGAGTTGTAGAGATGCCTTGAGAAATGATTGAAATGGAATTGTTTCATGCATTACTGGATTTTCTACAATTTGCACACATGATGATATAAAGGGACTTAATACTGAAAAGTATGATGCTTTATTTGTCCTGATGTGCCAGTAGTATTTATTACTTGTGAAGTATTGAAGCCTCAAAATGATGTACTCTGAATTTTCATTTTCTGCTTGGCTTCAAAGCATCCTTTTCACTCTATGTTGGAAACTTGAACTCTGACAAAAGCTTTGAGGAACTAAAAAAAGCCTTGAGTACCTTCTTCAGCAAGAAGAAACTTGAAGTCACAGATATCCGAATTGGAAACAACAGGTATTTTTCAAAATGTTTGATTTCTTAAGTGGCATCTTTCTGCCTTATTTGGATTCTTGTACAGAGTAGGATATCTTTGGGCAACAAATGGAGCAAGTACAGATTCTAGACCTTAAATTTGGGAAAGGTGGCCATCAAATATATTACCATAATCAACTGGATATGTATGTTATGAATGTTGGGGCAAAAACATAATTGGACCTGGATGGTTACAGTGGAAGTAAATTCCAGTGTACTTTTAGTTTCAAATGATAATTAGCTGCCATATTCCCAGAGTAGAGTTTACAATAGGCAAAATAAGTTGATCTGAGGGTGGTGACCTGTAGTAATAAATGGACTTTTTGAATGGCAGTCTTCCATGCTGAATTTTATTTTGTTTTGTGAATTATTTTTTGGTGCAGGAAGTTTGGCTACGTAGACTTTGAAACTGAACAACAACGGGAGAAAGCATTGGAATTTAATGGAAACAAACTGCTGGGACTGGCAGTCAAACTTGACAAAGCACGCAGTAATAAAGAAAGGAATTTAGATAAGCGAGGTATGAACTGGAAGGTTCCCATTGTCTTGTTCCCTGTGATTTTTATGTCACTGGAACTGGCTGCAGAAGCTAATTGGATCTTTTCCTTGCAGATAGGGATGGCAGAACATTGTTTGTCAAAAATCTTCCACCCAAGATAACGCAGGACACCCTCAGAGAGATTTTTGAGGATGCTATTGACATCAGAATTCCTACTACTCGTGATGGTTCAGGATCACGGGGGTATGTTTCAAGTTTTAGTATTGATGTTTGTTTCTGTTTAGGAGACGTGGTTTCTATGCAGTGGATTGACTGTGCATTTTCTTAAATTCAGCATTGCATATATTGAATTTGAAAATGAAGCGGCTGCCGATTCAGCACTGGGACAGAAACAAGGCACTGAAATCGAGGGCAGGGCCATAATGATTGATTTCACTGGGAATAAGAGTATGTTAAATGTAAAGGCTGGATATGTAAAGGCTGGAAAGCAAACGCAATCAGGTAGGAATATTTATTAATTGTTAAACATCACATCACTCAAGAAATTGAGCAGGAAAAGTTGACCTTGGTCAAAATAAATTGCTGGATATGATGAATTTGAGTCTGACCAATATGATGAAATTTTTTGAATAATTCCTCAAGATAGTCAAGTGCTGATCCAGCTGTAATTAAAACAAAAATTCAATAACTAGCTGAGAAATTAAAACTGATTGTGTAGCTTCCATTTCAGGTTCTGATACGCTCATTGTAAATAACCTGGCATATTCTGCAACAGAAGAAACACTTCAGAATATTTTTGAAAAAGCATCATTGATTAAAATTCCAGATTGGAATGGCCGACCGAAGGGGTAAGATGAATGTTTTGCTTGAAATGTTTGTGGGGAAAGCCATCTTGGCAATCATAATCCTGGTTAGAGGTTTAGATGTTTCTAGTCTAATTGTAGAAGAGCTTCTGCAGCCTACTTAAGTGATCCTGTTTATCAGCAGTTGTCACAGCCTTAAATGCTATGATATTCCAAATGTTCATCCAGATACTTTTTTGGATGAGGCAACTACCTCCATCATCCTCCCAGGCAGTGTATTCCAGACCATTAACCTATTGTACATAAAAATGCCCTCACATCCACAACTTACTAATCTTACCTCTCTGTCATCTGTTGTCTATAAAAATGACAAATAGTTAGCGACCAAACATAAATCTCTGTTCTGTCACTGGACACTGTCTTCCAATCACCTCTGTCTCCTATAACTGCTCTGATAAATTACCCTGTATCCCATGGGTGTAGGGACTTATCCGAAATCCATATAAACTACATTAGCTGCACTATCTTCCTAAATATCTAGTCACCCTTCGCAAAAAATTCAGTCAAATCAGTGAAGCATCCCTCTGACAAAGCCATGCTGGCTACCCCTGATCATATCTTACCCTTTTAAGTGAAGATAAGCTGTCCTTCAGAATTTTCTCCAATAGTTTTGCCCTCAGAGACTAGATGGTTGGTTGTTCTCTAATCTCTTCAGACCCCCTTAGATACGGGAGCCACATTAGCTGTTCTCCAGTCCTCCTATTGCCTTTTGAAGATTTGTCCACTTTAAGCCAACCAATACCTCCAGTACTTTCACTCCTGAAGTTAATTTGCTCAAGGATACAGCAGTCTCCAAGTTAATACCTTCATCTTTATTTTCTTGGATGAAGATGGTTGTGAAGTATTCGTTCAAAACACTATCACCCATAGATTGCTCCCATGGACGCTGCTGTTTCCTTGGTTATCCTCTTGGCTGTTTTTCTGTTTTTACCAACACAGCTTTCTCCTATCCTCTCTTTGCTCTATTGATTTGCTTTCTTAAGCTCCTTTCACCCTGCTCTTCCTGTACTCACTACTACTGCTGATTTGTTTCCTTTGAATCTGCTAAGAGCCTCTTTTTCTTTTCATATCTTGAATATCTCTGGTTATCCATGGTTCTGTTAGGCTTTTTACTCTTTCCTATCAACCTAGAAAGAAAATGTTGGGCCTGTATCCTCCCCATTCCCTCTGCACACCCAGTCTACCATGGCCAGATTCTGTGTTGTTTTACTGCAATCTTCCCATCCAAATTTCAAAACTGGTCTATTTCTTCATCCATAAGGAGCTTTAAAGATCTGACTGTTATGTGGTTGGTTGGCAGATTATTTTCCTATATTACCCTAAATTACATTAAAGTACACCTAAGTATCATTTTTTTGTGGGCAGGAAAGGGAGCGGGCTAGGGTTTTCCTTTTACAATGTTTAAATATTGCTGCATTTTTTTCTCTCCTAGATATGCAGTTATTAAATTTGAATCTATTGAGGATGCTAAAGAAGCTCTTGAGAATCACGCAAATGCAGAAATTGACGGGAGAACGGTGAGGTTGGAGTTCGCCAGCCACAGGGGTTTTGATGGTAAGATGTGCAAGATGCAATGTTTACAATTTCATATTCACGATTAATTTCCAAATAGATAAGTGATTTCCATGGTTGTGCACATTATTTATTTGCTAACCATATCATCTTTTAGGAGCCAGCAAGACATTGTTTGTTCGTGGACTTTCTTATGAGACAACTGAAGAAACTTTAAAAGATGCCTTTGAGGGGGCCGCAAGTGCTAGAGTTGTATCAGACAGAGAATCTGGAAAGTCAAAAGGGTAGGTAAATTAAATTCTCTTCTTGTCCTTCTCATTGAGCTCCTCACTGGCTGACTTGTGCAGTGAATGGATTCGCAAGAGAAGAATAGTAAAACACAGTCTCCTGCTTCGCAAGAACAGCGATGAGTGTGTTACAAGTAATTTATTGACTAGATTTTACATTGATGTTTTATCATAGATGCAGTTTCTTCTTGAATTTTGCAATACTGGACCATATTTCTCCAGTAATAGAAAATGTTTGTTGTACAAATACTTTCTTTCAGTTTTGGCTTTGTGGACTTCACATCAGAAGAAGATGCAAAATTAGCAAAGGAGACAATGGAAGATGGAGAAATTGATGGGTGCAGAGTTATACTCGATTTTGCACGGCCGAAGAGCGAAAACCAACGAGGAGGCTTTGGAAGAGGTAGAGGTCGTGGTGGATTTGGCGGCAGAGGTCGTGGTGGCCGAGGCGGTGGGCGTGGTGGATTTGGAGGTATTGGATTATAATCATTGGAATAAACTCATTAATAACAGAAGCAGTTGCAGCCTTTTGGGAAATTCCTCCCTGAAGGGATGAAGTTAATTTTAAGACTGAATAGAAAGCACGGTGCTATGTGCATTGTATTAAGACCGTTCTGCATATTTGATGACATCACAAAATTGGTTGCATTGCTCAATTTGAGGCCTGAATGGGGCAGATTTGACCATCAGCTGTGCAGTAGGGACATCTGGAGAACTGGTAAGAAAAATGGAGCAACATTACACTGATACCTGAGGGTATTGGACATAATGCATTATTGAAATTTGATGTTGAGTCATCTTGAACAATTGCTTAATTTTCCTTTCATATCAGGAGTCTAGTAAGTTGGTGAATTCAATCCAAATGCATATGCAAAACTGAGATCACTATCAGATCTGGCCTTGTATCTCAGCATTTTACTGGAATTGGTTTAGGCCTCATTCCTGTCTTTGCTTCTGCCTTTTGATTAGCTCGTTTTGCTGATTTGTTTTTCAGAATTGAACTTTAAACTTAAATCTGTATTTTTTTGTAGGCTTCAGAGGTGGAAAGACGACTCCTCAAGGAAAGAAAATCAAATTTGATTAGAGGCCAATAAGACTGCTTTACCCTGTGTTCAGACAGAGCCTCTGATTGCCTCACAGTTGGACATTCCAGAATTCTGCATGGACTGGCTGGCTGTGCAATTTGGAGTGTGGTGGGAGCTCTTTAAGTTTCTGAATGGACTTACAATTAAGTAAAGACAAATTGTTGGTTGACCTTTTGTGGATTTTTGTCAAGTATTCTGTTTTACCAATGTGTAAATGTACTGCTCCCAATGATTTTTTTAGTTACAATGTAAATGCAAAAACGTTTTAGAATGTTGTGCTTGGCATACTGTCTGATAGATTAAAAGGACCTTATTTCATGTTTTGGGTATTTAATAGTGCGCATTAAACTGGTTACTAAATTTGCCTACCATTACTGCAGCACTTCCTAAATTACTTCACCTGATAGTCTGCTGAAACAGGTCTTTACTTTCAATATTCATTATGAATAACAATGCTGTCATTACTTTGCAAATTCAATTAGACATCTTCCATCTTGCGATTATATGACAATTTGCATTGGAATTGCCAGCTGGCCCAATTCTATTCTTGGCTGTATACATAATTAGCACCACAATGTTGTAGTCAGTTGAAACAGTTTGTCCAGATATGTATTATCATGTTTTTATGGGCTGGATGATGCCATTGTTTTTATAAACATACCATAACCTGGCCAGTCTGTGTATGTTCTGCTCATTATTATGTGAATTTCTCAGCACTTGCCATTCCTCTTGAGATGTGCTTTCCACAGAATAACAGAATCAACTGCAGTGGCACTGAAAAGTCTTAAATGTAATCTAAGCCAACTGCTGCTTTTGGAGTTGGTTCCTGAACTTGTACAACTTCCAAATCAAGTGACTGCTGTTTGAGTTCACTGTATTTTCTTTTAAAGATGGATTTTACCATTTAATCATCAAAAAGTGATCCTGTGGTACATCTCTAGCTTAAGGGCAGCTATGCTTACTGTTTAGTTTGACTGCATTGAGATGGCTTCAGAAGAGTTTATATGCAACATTTAAAGGGTTGTCTTCAATTTGGATCATTTTACATTGAACATTATAACACTTGTTTGAATTGTTCAATGAAACCCTAGGTCTCATTTTTGGAATTTAGGATTATAGAGGGAGGTATTGTAGCAAGGGTCAACTGTATATACAGATGAGTTTTTAGTTGTCTTAATTTTTACAAAATGGAAGTATCCAAGTTACAACATTGTAGAAAATATTTTTCTGAAAAGTGGAATAAATGGACATAAATCTGTTTTCCTGTTCAATGTGCATTAGTCTTTTGTAAGCTGTGAATCAGTTTCAGACTAATGTTTTAACTTTTTTAAAGTCTAACCAATGTCATTCAAAGGAATATCTATGCATTGCTTTACTTTTTTTTCCACCCAGCCCCTTTAACTCTGCCATGGGGTCACGTTGGAGTGCAGAAACTAAATCAGCATGACTTGCTGCTTGCCTTTATAAAAATTGCAATGCATTTTCTGTGAAAACAAATCTTACTGATCTGGTGACTTATTTCTTTTAAGGATCTGTTGGACTCTGAAATGCTGTCTAAGTTAAAACTCAGTCATTTGAATTCGGTCAATGACTAATTGAAGGCATGCTGGTTAAGAGGGTGAGACCTGGCAGTGTTTTTTTTTGTTCCTACTTAATTACAGATGACAATGGAAGGAAATGCATCTAAGTTTTTTGCTCATCTGAAAGTTGGAATCAACCCATTTTACTTGCAAATGACTTCCCTTCAGTGAATGGATGTGTGAAATTGAGGTAGAGATAAAGTTAAAGGAGTTGATGTAGAGAGTTAATGAGAGCAAAAAGTGGTGTACAGGTGACAAAACTTCAAAATTAGTACTTAAATAAGACTTTAACATTAAACGTGTGGTAAGTACAAATGTTTAGATGCCTTTATTTTCCACGTTGCTTGCCCACCTTTCCTCTTGTGTGAGACAGCTCTACTTTCACCATTCTGCCCCCTGCATTTCTCTTGCATTTTTAAATCTTCAGTTTATACAAAACCAAAATCGGCACATCTTGGGCGATGTCTTTCCACCCTAATTATCTGCAATGTGGACTTTGAGTGACGTTCTTAAATATATGTAGCTAAATGTGTTCAGCAACAGGAAGGACCTGCACCAATCCTTTTTTAAAGGAATCATCAACTATTTACAAATGGTCATGGATTGATTTCCATGGTGCTGCAATTATAGAAACTAGTCTTTCAGTGGGAGAGCAAACTACTAGTTCACCCTCCAGAGTCCAAGCTTTCTGCACTTAAGGAATGATGTTCTCATTGAAATCTGAAGCCTTAACTGCAATTTGAGTAGGATGAAAATGGCATGGGCTAGAACATGAATCCTGGCCCATGAAGAACTAAACTTCCGTCCAGTCAAAAAGCAGCTACTCGCTGCCCATAATTAAGCTACAGGACAGAACCACGGCGTCCGGATTTTCAAAAAGCATTTGATAAAGTTTAAATACAAGGTTATGCTGATTTAGTACTTGGGTTGATAAACTGACAATAGGAATAAGACATTTCTGGTTTAGTAGGCTAACAAGATGAGTATCACCTTGGCTATTACAATATGTAGTGATGTAGATGAAGCAATCTGCTGATAGCACAAAGGGAGAAAGTATGCAATAAGAATGCAGACTTGAGCAAGCAATGTTTGCATTCAGAGGTACCTGGCCATCATGCAGAACTCTCAAAGTTAACATCAAATTAGGATAGCAATTGATTGGAGTACATGTGTAAACAAGGTTTGGAATCAAATAAACAGGATAATAGTGAGGACAACCTGGGTATAATGGAGTTTCATTATTGTTACGAAGGAGGAAGGATGTAAATGACTTTGAATGCCAGAAGTGGTACGCTAGAGTGGTTGCTGGTATGAGATTATATTCCTGTATTTCCTGGAGTTTAGAAGAATTAGAAATGATCTAGTTGAATTACATAAGTACAGTGATAGGTTAGATGCAACCAATAGAACCCTGCATCTTGAAAACTCGCAATCCCTGGGGAAACCTTATTCCCACTTTGCCTGCTTCTCTGGATATTGCAAATATCTACTTCAGCCTAAAAGGAATCAGAAGCATAAATGTTCATGGCCAGTAGCCTACTGGCAATTGCCATCTTCGTCCTACTTAAGCTGCAGCTTCAATGGGTGGCAGATTACAATGAGGACATCATTCCTGAAATGCAGACAGTTCGGACTTTGAGGATGAACTAGGAGACTTCTCCCGCTGAAAGACTAGTTTCTACGGCCACTGGAAATCAATCCGTGATTAGTTTGTAAGTAGTTGATGATTCCTTTTGAAAAAGCATTGGTGCAGGTCCTTCCTATTGCCGAACACATTTATTTGTTGGAAAATGGAGCTCTGGCCCCAAATCAGCATTACATGCTGATAGAAATCATGATTTACCAACTTGTCCACTAATGCTCTCGTTTGGCATAGCATGCTCTAGATGTGTATTTCCTGCACTGAAACCATTTTGGAGTCAAAACAGAATTCGTAGTGTTGAAAAACCAGTTTGCAATCCTGTAGAATTTGCTGTTCAGCCATTTTGAGAAGTCATTCTGAACAAAAAGCTATAAAATGGTTTAATGTCATACTATCACTGTACCACAGATGGCAGCCTTAAAAGTAGTGATTCAGATGTCTGTTTTGTATGTTACTGCATGAGCTGATCCTAAGGAAATGAAATTTAGTATTTGTGTATTACTTTTCTAAAACCAAGTTGTCGCATTATTCAGTGAGATAGTAAATATCTTAATCATTTTGATAAATCTCCATACTGGTGAAATTTAATCAACATGGAAAAATAATATAAAAATTAGTTGATTAACACTTGTTAGCTGCTGCCCACAGAACTATAGCCCAAGAGCATGGGATTATGGAAAGAGGGAAAAAAGGTATTATTTTAAAAATGATAGTGCCTAATTAATTTAGTAGTCTTCAGTATTAATCTAGTTTTTACTGAACCCCTGCAATTCAGTATCAGGGCCTTCAGAACTGAAAGCCATATTCAAGATCACTATAGTACTTCATCATTACATCTGACATGTCATGGGTGGCCCAATGCTTAGCACTGCTCCTCAGTGCCAGGGGCCTGAGTTCGATTCACAACTTGAGTCACTGTCTGTGTGGAATTTGCAGGTTCTTTCCTGCAGATGCTCTGGTTTCATCCCACAGTTCAAAGATGTGGCAGTTAGATGAGATGGTCATGCTAAATTGCTCTTATTGTCAGTGGTACTAGGTAGGATAAATGCATGGGTGGGATTGTGATCAGTGTGGACCCAATGAGCCAAATGGCCTCTGGCACTGTAGGATTCTATTTTAAATGTAGCTATGTAGTTTAACAACCTATAATCTTTAGAGTTCACGAGTTTAATATTTTATAACCTCTCAATGGAGTTCATGTTGCATGCATTTTTTCCCAAGATGTAGCATTTTACCATTTGTCTGTGTAACAAAAAGTAGGCAGAATAATTGCAGATCAAATGTTATTGAATAATTGCAGATGAAATGTGAGTGTTGCCAGTACTGATACTTATTGATGATCTTTTTAAATACCCTTTAAAAGATCAGGATGAGCCACTTCCTTGAAACTGCTGCAAGTGTAGATAAAGCCTCCTTATTCAGGTAGAATGCCCTACATGGATGTTGGCAGCCATGGACTTCCACTGGATTATTGCATGATTATATTTGGGAAAATATTGTCATGGTTTGCCAGTGCCTTCTGTAGTATGGAGCTATACAAGCTGATAGTCAAAGTGTTAGGCCATGTTGTGCAGTATGCCCACAATGGTGTTACGTAGAAAGTTTCTTTGGATCTTTGGCCCAGCAACAATGAAAAAATGGAAGGAACATTTCCAAGTTGGATGATGCGACTTGAGGGGAAACTTGGTAGTACTCCCATGTGCCTACTAAATGTGCTATTCTAGGTGGTAGAATTCACTGTTAATGCTGTTGAAGTCTCAGCAAGTTATTGTAGTGAATCTTGGAGACAGTTACACACTGCTGCTACAGAGCATTGACGATAGAAGGAAAAGATGTTTAACGTGGTGGGTGGGATTAATTAGCTGTTTTGCCCTGGATGGTATCAACCTTGAGTATTAGATTTTATCCAAGCAAGTGAAAAGCATTCCATCACATTCTTGACTTATGCCTTAGATGATGGAAAGGTTTTTGGGGAGGTCAGGAGTTACCACAGAGTTTCCATTTCTGATCTGTTGTTGTAATCACAGTATTAACATAGTTGAACTTAAGTTTCCAGTCAGTGATGAGTTTCAGTGGTAACACTGCTGATAATGGTGCAGGGGTGGGGGAAATTACAAACTCTAAAGTAGAGGGTATGTGTGCAGGTAAATGTTGATGTTCCAGTAAAGGATTTGGGAGCAGGAGAGAGGTTAGTAGTGTTTCTACAAATAACGTCCAGATAAAAGCTGGTATAAAGATACTTTACCTGAATGCATAAAGCATTTGTAACAAAGTGAATGAGTTGATGGCACAAATCAACACAAGTGGATATGATCTGGTGGCCATTATGGAAATGTGGTTACAGCGTGACAGGGACTGGGAACTGAATATCCAGGGGTATTAAGTGTTTAGGAAGGATAGACAGGAGGATAAAGGAGGTGGGGTTATTTCTGTTAATAAAGGATAATATCAGGACGGTAGTAATAGTAAGATATAGGCTCCAAAGAGCAAAATGTGGAATTATGGGTGGAGATAAGGAATAGTAAGGGAAGAAAGATGCTAATGGGTGTGGTCTGTAGGCCTCCAAATAATTGGTGGAGCAGGTTATAAACAAATAATTGATGTGTGCAGAAACAGAATGGCAATAATAAGGGATTTTAATCTGCATATTGATTGGATGATCCAAGTCAGACGTTGTGGACTTAAGGAAGAGTTCTTAAAATGCTGTCGGGATAGTTTCCTTGAACAGTATGTAACGGAATCTGAGGGAGTGTTCTATCTTAGATCTGGTACTGTATAACGAGGCAGATAGAATTAGGAATCTTCTTGAGGGATTCTCTTGGGACGATGATCGTAGTATGGTTGAATTTCTGATGCAGATGGAGGATGAGAAAGTAAGATCCTGAACAGACGAAAGTATGATAGAATGAGAGTGGAATTGGCAAATGTAGATTGGGGGGTGCAGATTGATTGGTAGGACGGCGGAGGAACAGTGGGGGATTTTTTAAGGAGATCTTTTTCGGTAGTCAGCAGAAATATATTCCGATAGTAAAGAAGGATTGTAGGAGAAGGGATAACTAGCTGTGGTTATCAAAGGAAATAATGGTAATGGAGAGTATTAAAAGCTGATGCATTCAGAGTGGCTAAAAATAGTGGGTGATTAGAAGATTGGGGAAGACTTTTTAAAAAAAAAGAATGATTAAGAAAGTGATAAAGGAAGGAAAGAGTATGAAGCTAAACTAGCTTTATGAAAAATGATAGATTTGTAAAAACATTTTCTATAAAGAGACTGGATAGAGTGAATGTTGGACCCTTGGAGGGCAGGAGGAGGGATTTAGTGGTGGATGATAAGGAAATGGCTGACACATTGATGGATCATGAGGAAATGGCACAACAATTTTTGTTGTGTTGGTCTTCACTGAGGGGGACACAGCTTGCTGGATGTTACAGGTAGAAGGATGATAGATGAGATCCTAAATGCGATTACTGTCATTAGAGAGGTTGTGCTCGATAGACTAATGGGACTGAAGGTAGACAAGTCCCTAGGACTGGGTGGAGTGCATCCCAGGGTTCTGAAAGAAATGGCAGAGCCAATAGCAGATACTTTAGTAATTATTTATCAAAATTTGCTGGACTCCGGGGAAGTGCTGGAAGATTGGAAAACAACTAATGTTACGCCGCTGTTTAGAAAAGGTAGCAGACAAAAGGCAGGGAATTTTAGGTCAGTTAGTTTAAAGTCCATAGTTGGAAAAATGCTAGAGTCCCATCATCAAAGAAATAGGAACCAAGAAGAGAACAGTTCGATCAAGCAGACACAGCACGGATTCATTAAGGGGAAGTCGTGTTTAACAAATTTATTGGATTTCTGAGGATGTGACTTGTGCAGTAGATAGAGGGGAATAGATGGATGTGGTGTTTTTAGATTTCCAGAAGGTATTTGATAAGGTGCCTTACAAAAGGTTGCTGCAAAAGGTTAGGGTGCATGGAGTTGGGGGCAAGATGTTAGCGAGGATAGAGGATTGGTTATCTAATAAGAAGCAGAGAATTGGAATCAGTGGGTGCTATTCTGGTTTGCAGTTGATGACTAGTGGAGTGCTGCAGGGATCAGTGCTGGGACCTCAACTGTTTACCATTTACATAGATGATCTGGAGATGGGGGCTGATGACACAAAGATGAGTGGAAAAGCAAATCGCATGCAAGGTGCTGACAGTCTGCAGAGAGATCTGAAGAGGCTGAGTGAGTGGATGAGGACCTGGCAGATGGAGTATAATGTCAGCAAGTGTGAGGTTATCCACTTTAGGAGGGATTACTATTTAAAAGGTGAAAAGCTGCAGGCATGCTACGATGCAGAGAGACCTGCGGATCCTTGTGCACGAGTTATAAAAACCCAGTCTGCAGGTGCAGCAGGTGATCAAGAAGGTGAATGGAATGTTGGCCTTTATAGTGAGGGGATAGAATATAAAAGTAGGGAGGTCTTGCTGCAACTACAAGGTACTGGGTGAGACTGCAATTGGAGTACTGTGCAGTTTGGTCACTGCATTTGCAGAAGGATATATTGGCTTTGGAGGGAGTGCAGAGAAGGTTCACTAGGCTAGTACCAGAGATGAGGGGATTAGCCTGTGAGGACAGATTGAATAGACTGGGTCTGTACCTGTTGGAGTTTAGAAGGCTGAGGGGAAATCTTAAGAGACATAATGAAGGGGATAGATAGGGTAAAGCTGGAAAGGATAGCAGGGCTAGAGGGCACAGCCTCAAAATGAGGGGGGGTGTGGTTTAGATCAGTTGAGGAGGAACTTCTCTCAAAGGGTGGTGAGTCTCTGGAATTCTCTACCCATTGTAGTGATGGAAGCTACCACACTGAATATATTTAAGTCACAAGTAGATAGGTTTCTGATAGACAAGGGAATTAAGGGTTATGAGGAGAAAGCAGGAAAGGAACTGATCCAGATCAGCCATGATCTTATTGAATGGCAGGACAGGCTCCAAGAGCCAGATGGCCTACTCCTGCTCCTATTTCTTATGTTCTAATCACACACCTAGTGGATGCCCAGTTGTGAGCTGTTGAATTTGTTTTGAATCTATCCAATTTAGCATGATGGCTGTGCCACATAACACAGGAAAGGGTGTCCTCAGTGTGAAGACATTGGCTCAAGGACTTTAATGCATAGCATGTTGTGACAGATAAGTTGATGAGGATGAGGCCAAATAGGTTTTCCCTCATATTACTACTTACCATCTGATACAGTCCAGTCTGGAAGATGTATCATTCAGCACTCAAAGCTTGTCGGTATTGGTTCCCCACAAGAATTCTGCAACGTTCTTTGACCTTGCTAACTACAGTGTTTCTTCCAAATGGTCTTCATGTGAATATTGATTCACCACTTGAGTGCAGCAAGTGCTGATCCTTGCCCATGTTTGACCTGATGACAAGAAGTTCAGAATCGGGGTTCTTAGCTCACACCCTGTCAACTGTCTACCACTGTGCTGTTATTACTGGTGAAGCAGGCAAGATGTTTATGGAGGAATCTGGATATAGGCTGAAAGTTTATAAATTGGTAAGTATGACTGTCAGGCTACTGCTTGACAAGTCTATAGCATAAGTTTTCCCAATTCTGGAATGTCCTCGGATGTTACTGAAGAGAAATTTGAATGGTCAGCTGAGTTCTATGTACTTTGTTAGCAGTGGGTAGTCTGTCAGATTTTTTTTTTACTATTAATTGGCAATACTACTCAATCAGATGTGTTTTTATAACAATCTGGTGGTTTCATGGTCACCATTTTTATTCCAGATTTATTGAATTCATATTTTCCAATATTCATGACAGAACATGTCTCCACAGTGGAGTGGCACAGTGACATACTGGTTAGCACTACTACCTTACAGCACCAGGGACCAGGTTTCAATTCCAGCTTTATGTCACTGTTTATAGAGTTTATACATTCTCCCTGTGTCTGTGTGGGTTTCCTCTGGTGACCTGGCTTCCTCCCACTGTCCAAAGATGTGTGGATTGGTTGTACTAAGTTAATCTGAGTGGCAGGAGATTAGCAGAGTAAATAGGTGGGGATATGGGAATAGGTGGGGATGTGGTCATTGCAGACTTGATGGACTGTACAGCTTCCTGCAGTATATGACCAAACTATTTGAGAAAGTGCCACATAACAGGTTTGCCTGCAAACCCCTGAAATAAACAGTTTGGATAGGAGATTTGCTGACTGACAGGAAACAAGAGTGTTGGTTGATTTTTGGACTGGAAACAATGTAAAATAAAGAGGGCAATTCTGATAGTACAGCAGTAGAGAGATCTGGAGGCGTATGTGCACCAATCATTGAAATTGGCAGAGCAAATTGAGAATGAGATTGCGGCGTCGTATCTTTATAAAAAGCATAGAGTAAGGAGATTGCAAACCTTTATAAAACAAAGTGGAGTATCCTTTACTATTATTTATGAACAGTGCTTGATAACAGTTGTAATTAAAAAAGTAACCATGAATGATGACTCCCTTTTTAAAAATTGTTAAATTTAGGCACCACATTTGAGGAATTTGAAGGCTTTTGAGAGGATGCAGAAAAGATTTACAAGACTGTGGGATATGGGTAACATGGTGGCACAGTGATTAGCACTTGTCTTCACAGCACCAAGAATCTGGATTCAATTTCAGTTTCAGGTCATTGTGCAAACTCCACACAGACAATCTCCCCATGTCTGCATAGCTTTCCACCAGTGCTGCGGTTTCCTTCCTCAATCCAAGATGTGCAGGTTTGGTTGACTGGCCATGCTAAATTAACCTTTAGTGATGGGGTATTAGCAGGGTAAATACTTTGTTACAGACATGGGGCTGTGTGGGATTATTTGTGATGCAGGCTCAGTGGGTCGAATAGCTTTCTGCACTGGAGGGGTCCTATGATTTCAGTTGCAAGGATAGAATGAGAAGCTGGGGAGGTCAGGTGTTTTCTCAAAAAGGAGGTTCAGAGGAGATTTGACAGACATTTAAAACCCTGATAGCAAACAAAGTAGATAGGTCAACAACTTTTTTTCTTAACCTGAGGGGCCTTTTTAAAGCTTTTCCTTAAATAAAGTCTATTGGGATCTGTAAGATGAAAATTTGACATTTCTAAATCAAATGCTTGGTGAATATAGGGCTGAATGCCTGTAGAGTATAGGGCTAATGGTAGGGCTCTTAATAGTGTTGAGGAACAGAAGGATCTTGGTGTATGTGTCAATAGATCCCTGAAAGTAGGCAGTCAAGTGGATAAAGTTGTTAAGAAGGCATATGGAGTCTTAGCTTTTATTGGTAGGGGGATTGAATTTCGGAGCCGCAGCATCATGTTGCAACTGTACAAAACTCTAGTGCGGCCGCACTTGGAGTATTGTGTGCAGTTCTGGTCCCCACATTATAAGAAAGATGTGGAGGCATTGGAGAGGGTACAGAGGAGGTTTACCAGGATGTTGCCTGGTATGGAGGGCAGGTCCTATGAAGAGAGGTTGAAGGATTTGAGGTTGTTTTCGTTAGAAAGGAGGCGGCTAAGAGGGGATCTTATTGAAACATATAAGATGATTAGAGGTTTAGATAGGGTGGACAGTGATAGCCTTTTCCTAGGATGGAGAAAGCTAGCACGAGGGGACACAGCTTTAAATTAAGGGGTATGAGTTATAGGACGGATATCAGAGGTAGGTTCTTTACTCAAAGAGTGATTAGGGAGTGGAATGCCCTGCCTGCAGCTGTTGTAGATGCGCCAAGTTTGGTGGCGTTTAAGAGGTTAGTTGATAAGTATATGGAAGAGAAGGGAATGGTTTAGGTTGGAGGGGCATTGCTTTTTATTTTGGTCGGCACAACATCGAAGGCCGAAGGGCCTGTTCTGTGCTGTATTGTTCTATGTAATTGCCAGGTATTTCTAGTAAAATACATACATTGCACATGAAATAGGAGTTTAAAATTCATATCAATAGAAAAATTTTTTGGCTTTCTAAAACTAAGATATAGGAGCAGAATTAGGCCAATTAGCCATTGAGCCTGCTCTATTCAATCATGGCTGAAATGTCTCTCAGTTCCATTCTTCCATCTTTTCTTAATAATCTTTGATCCCCTTACCAATCAAGAATATATCTACTTCTGTCTTATATACACTTCATGACCTGGCTTCCACAGATTCACCCTCTGGCTGAAGAAGTTCTTATCTCATTTCTAAAGGGTTGTCCTCTTACTCAGACTTCAAACGCTCTTTGTATGTCAAGCCTTTCATTCCTGGGATCATTCTCATGAACCTCCTCTGAACCCTCTCCAAGGTCACTACCTCCTTCCTTAGACATAGGACCCAAAATTGTTCACATACTCCAAGTGTGGTCCAACCAGAATCTTAAAACCTTAACAGTACATCTCTGCTTTTGTAATGTATTCTCTCATTATTTAATGATAATTCTGTCACTAAAGTCATGTTGAAATAAACTTAATTCTATCCATCTTAAGACCCTTTTTTAGCTACTGATTCACATAAAAATAAAGCTTCTTAATAGCACATTCAGAATATCAGCTAAACTACATTGGAAATTATAATGATATCATTCCCTCATACCAAAGGCACTATCTATAACCATAGTGTAGATATATTGTAAAATATGTTTATTTAGCACACAATGATGTTTTTTTTGTTAAATTAATCAATAGAAACACAATAAGATGATTCAGTTTTTACCTCAGAATAAAAACACAGCTCTGTTGATCTTTTTTAGGCTTGTTTTGTGTTATTATGCTCCAATTGAAATAAGTTGGGAATTGCAAATGAGATGCATGTGGCTTCGAAGCCATGGACTGCAGACCCCTCCCCCCCACAAAACTGGGAAAAACATTCCATTAGATGAAAGGGTGGGAAAACTAGAGGATGCTGATTTAAGCTGAATGGAAATAGAGCCAGAGGTGAAGAATGGTTAGCATTCAGAAATGTACTGCCTGAGAGTATGGTGCAGTCAGATTCAATTTAAAAGGAAAATGTTCTGAAGAGAAAAAAGGGTAAATGGAAAATCAGCAGCGGAGTGAGATCCGACAAGGGCCAAAAGACAACTTTTTACTCCGTAAACATTTTACAATTGTGGCCAGCACAGTGGCATAGCTGTTAGCATTGCTGCCAGCCTCCCATCCATTGACTCCTCCCACTCCCTTGGCCAAGCAGCCAGCATAATTAAAGACTTCACACACCCTGGACATTCTTTCTTCCACCTTAGAGTCAGAGGTTTACAACATGGAAACAGACCCTTTGACCCAACTTGTTCATGCTGCCTTTTTTAAGCCCTAAGCTAATCCCAATTGCCCACATCCCTCTATACTCATCATACCTATGTAATTATCTAAATGCTTTTTAAAAGATAAAATTGTACCTGCCTCAATTACCTCACTTAAACTCACAAAGTCTGTGCCAAGCTGCCATGTAATCATGCACAACTCCAAAACTGTAATGGCTGTTTGTAAAAACATTAACTTTTTTTTTCCTCTGCTTCACTCTAACATTTTAGTAAAAGTTATCAGTTCTGCTACTTGTCCTGAATCAGTTTCCAGGATCTGCTCCCCTGCAATCAGCTCCCCCTTTTCATTCAGTACTGGCTATGCTGTATGGGGTTTCCCATTAACATCTTGTACCATCTACCAATTAGTTAATTACCCCTTCTCCTGCTAGTGAGACTCACCATCCTCTGTGTGAAAAAAACTGCTCCTCTGGACACTTTTTATCCCTCTCCTCTCACCTTAAACCTATGCCCTCTAGTTTTAGACTCTTCTACCTTTGGGAAAAGATATTGACTATCTACTTTGTCTATGCTCCTCATTATTTTATAGACCTCTATAAGGTCACCAATAAGCCTCCTACGCTACAGGGAAAATAGTCCCAGCCTATTCAGCCTCTCTTTATAATTCAATCCATCAAGTCTCAATAGCATTGTAGTAAATTTTTTTTGCACTCTTTCTAGTTTAGTAATATCCTTTCTACAATAAAGTGACCAGAATTGCAGTTTTCCAAGTGTGGCCTTACCAACGTCTTTTACAACTTTATCAAGATATCCTAACTCCTGTATTCAATGTCTTGATCGATGAAACTAAGCATGCCGAATGCCTTTCACGCTGTCCACCTGTGACTCCACTTTCAAGAAGTTATGAATATGTACCCCTAAATTTTGTTTTGTAATTCTCCCCAATGCCCTATCACTAACTGAGTAAGACCTGCCCTGGTTCAATCTACCAAAATGTGTCACCTTGCATTTGTCTAAATTAAACTCCATCTGCCATTCATCAGCCCACTAGCCCAATTGATCAAGATCCTGCTGTAATTGGAGGTAACTTGTTTCATTGTCCACTATGCCATCAATCTTGGTGTCATCTGCAAACTTACTAACCATGCCTCTTATATTTTCATCCAAATCATTCATATAGATGACAAATTACAGTGGACCGGCATTGATCCCTGAGACACACCGCTGGTCACAGGTCTCCAGTTTGAAAAACAACTCTATGACCACTCTCTAGCTTCTGTCAAGAAGCCAACTTTGTATCCATTTAGATACCTCACCCTAGATTCTGTAAGATTTAACAACAACCTACGACATTGTACCTTGTCAAACACTTTGCTAAAGTCCATGTAGACAACATCAACTGCACTGTCCTCCTTGGTTACCCCTTCAAAAAATTCACTTAAATTTGTGAGACATGATTTTCCACTCAAATTTATGCTGACTCCCCTAATCAGTCCCTGCATCTCTAAATGCCTATAGATCCTGTCTCTCAAAATACCTTCCAACAATTTACCCAGCACAGATGTGGGGTTCACTGGCCTCTAGTTCTCAGACTTTTTCTGCAGCCCTTTTTAAACAAAGGCACATTTACCATTCTCCAATCTCACCCGTGACAATTAATGATTCAAATATCATGGCTAGGGGCCCCGCAATCTCCTCCCTAGCTTCCCACAATATCCTGGGAAACACTTCATTAGGTCCTGCAGATCAATCTTGATGCACTTTAAGACTTCCAGCACCTCCTTTTGTGATATGTACGCTCCTCAAGACACCACTATTTATTTCCCCAAGTTCCCTAACTTCCATGCTTTTCTTAACAGTAAATACTGATGAGAAATGGATGAGATGCTAAATGAATATTTCTCATTAGTGGACATCTGGTAAGTGGCATGTTTTCAAAAGTGTGTTAACCAGGTTTCAGAATAAACGCACTCCTCTTCAAGTGAAAGGCAAAACTGGCAGAAATCAGGAATACTGGATGACGCAGTATATTGAGACCCTGGTCAAGAAGAAAGAGGCACATAATGTGCACAGGCAGCTGGGATCACGTGCATCAATATGATCGTCTATTTACACACTTCCGAGGGACTCCCAAGGCTTATGATCCCTATTTTAAATCAGTTTTCTATACTCCTCCATTCCCATTCTGTTCATGTGCCCATCTAAGTATCTCTTAAATAACTCCAGAGTGCCTGCCTCCACCACTTTACTTGACAGCACATTCCATACCCCCACCACCTCTGAAAAAACTCCCTCTATTATACCTTACTCCCCTCACCCTAAACCCGTGACCCCTCGTGCTATTTGAGTCCATCCTAGGAAAAAACTTAACCCTGTTTACTCTATCTATACCACTCAATCTTGTACACCTCTATTAGATCTCCTCAGTCTACATCTTTCCAAGGAAAAGAGTCCCAATTTGCCTAATCTCTCCTCGTAACTCAGATCTTCCATACCAGGCAGCATCCTGGTAAACCTCCTCTGCACTCTCCAGAGTCTCCATATCCTTCCGGTAGTAAGGCAACCAGAACTGGACATAGTATTCCAAATGAGGTCTAACTAACGTTTTATACAACTGCAACATTAAAGGCCATTGTACTCTATACCCCTTCCTATAAAGGCTAACATACTATATGCTTTCTTCACAACCTTCTCCACCTGCTCTACCACCTTCAGAGACTTGTGCACTTGCACTCCTATGTCCCTCTGTGTTTCTACACTCTTAATAGGTCTACCCTTTATCATATACCTCCCCCCTACATTCTTTCTCACGAAATGCATCACCTCACATTTATCAGGATTGAATTCCATCTGCCATCTATCTGCCCAAGCTACCAGCCTATGTCCTGCTGCATCGCCTGACAATGCTCCTCATGATCCGCAAATCCAGCTATCTTTGTATTGTCTGCATGACGTCAAATTTTGCCCCCTCGACCTTCCACAAAACGAATGAGAAATTCCTTCTGAATACCCTCAAGAAATTTCTCTCTAATCAACCCTCTAATACTATGGCTGTCTCAGTAAATGTTGGGAAAGTTAAAATCTCCAATTATTACCATCCTATTTTTCTTGGAGCTATCTGTAATCTCTTTACATATTTGCTCTCAATTTCTCTCTGACTATTTGAGGGTCTATAATACAACCCTATCAAAGCGATTTCCACCTTCTTATTTCTCAGTTCTACCCATATAGACTCAGTGGTCAATATATCCCCTCTCAGTACAGCCGTGATGCTTTCCTTAATCAAAAGTGCAACTCCCTCTACTCTCTTACCTCCTGTTCTATCTTTCCTACAGCATCCATATCAAAAATCAAAACATCATGGGAAACAGGCCCTTCGGCCCAACGAGCCCACACCACCACCTCGATGTTTCCACTTCTACCCATGATCCCTGTCTATGTTTATAGATCTATGGATTGAAGCCAAATTTGAGACAATTTACGGAGAATTTGTTCTGCCAAATCAGCCTAAGAGCACATCTTTGGGATGTGAGCGGAAATCCTGGAACATTAAGTTGCCAGTCCTGTTCCCCCCTTACCCATGTTTCAGTAATTGCTATAAATATCCCAATCCCATGTACCCATTATGCCTTGAATTCACCTACCTTGCTCTTCAGGCCTGTTGCATTGAAATACATGCAGTTTAATCTGGACTTCCCTTGCTCTCTGACTTTCTTCTGTCTGATCTGTCTGGTACTAGGATTACCGTTGTGATGTGGAGATGCTGGCGTTGGATTGGGGTAAATATAGTAAGAAGTCTCATAACACCAGATTACTGGTTTATGTGGTAGCAAAAGCCACTAACTTTCAGACTTGTAAAATCTCACTAACTGTCCTGTCTGGAGACAATACACATCTCTTTAACCTGTGCTTATTGCTCTCTCTCCATTCACATTGTCTACATCTTTAAGACTTGATTAGGAACGTAAAGACTTGCATTCCAATCATTATTGTGCAAATTGAATTTGTGTCTTTATATGCCCTGTTTGTGAATAGAACTTCCACTCACCTGTTGAAGGGGCAATAGCGCTCCAAAAGCTAGTGGCTTTTGCTACCAAATAAATCTGTTGGACTTTAATCTGGTGTTGAGACTTCTTACGAGGATAACTGACACTGCCTTTACTAATTAATGTGCTCTCTTTGACTTCTGTCTGTCCTCAAACTTCTCATCTCTCTCCCTACTGCTTTGGATTCCACTTCTCTACCAAACTAGTTTAAATCCTCCTGAGTCGCTACAGCAAATCTACCTGCCAGAATGCCTCTAACTAGTGAGTCCCTATTACTATTCTTGTTGCTCTTTGCCCGATCCTGTCCCACAGCACTCTGCTGTAGTGTCACAGGCCTGGCTGCTGCTGGTATCTCCCCCTGACAGGCTATTCCCCTTCAACAGCATCCAAAATGGTACACCTGTTTGAAAGGAGAATAGACACAGGAGACTTCTGCACTTCCTGCCTGCCTCTCCTGGCAATCACCCATCTACCTTCCTTTGGGAAAAAGTCTGAGGCCACGTACCAACCGACTTAAGAACAGCTTCTTCCCTGCTGCTGTCAGACTTTTGAATGGACTTACCTTGCAATAAGTTGATCTTTCTCTATACCCTAGCTGTGACTGTAATACTACATTCTGCACTCTCTCATTTCCTTCTCTATGAACGATGTGCTTTGTCTACATAGTGCTCAAGAAACAATACTTTTCACTAAATGTTAATACATGTGAAATAATAAATCAAATCAAAAATCAGTGCTAGGAAACTGGGTTCAGTTCCAGCCTCAGGTGACTGTCTGTGTGGAGTTTGTACATTCTCCCCATGTCCTCTGGGTGCTCCAGTTTCCTCCCACTGTTCAAAGATTTGTGGGGTTAGATTGATTATCCATGCTAAATTGCCTCTTCATTTCAGGAGGCTTAGCAGGGTAAATAAATGGAATATGGGGATAGGGATCATTGTCAGTGCAAGCTTGATGGGCTGAATGTCTTCTTTCTGCACCGTAGGGATTTATAAATTCTAACTGTTTTTGTTTGGTGCCCTCCCTTTCCTGATTACACTCCTGTGAAAGGATTTTTCATGCATTAAAAAGCGTTGTGTAAATCTAAAATGTTGTATTTTGTTTTACAGGAAAGCATTGTATAGACCTTCAGCATTCAAAAATGGCCACTTGGAGGCGCCTACATACAGTTCAAGAATTGAAAAGAATTTGCAATTAAAAGCTTAAGAATCTCGTGTAAAAGGAGAGCTGTATTAATGAATTTCTTTCTTTCCTGCAATCTATCGGTATTATATAACAGTTTAATGACCAAATGATCAAGAATTTGATTCACTGTCTGTGCTGAATGGACTGATGCGAGTAACAAAAGCTCGACCAGAGTAATTAACCTCAGCACCTCTGGGTCAAGGAGGAACAAAATCAGGTCGGAAGGATCCTATTCTATTTCACTGGTCTTTGATTCCTGAAAAGCATTAATTTCTGGACAATTGTTGAGAACAGGATTGGACTTGGTTATGTTTTTCTTGGTTATATGGTCCACCATGATTCACTATGCAGTTTGCAAATTTAAAAAAAAAAAATCCCTTTTTTATTACCACAATTATGACTCAGCTAAATATTCTTCAATCTAATGGTGACTGAGTGTCCCCTTCCCATTGCATCCGGTGTGAAATATAAATGATTATAAGTAAAAGTTATTTTCCTGCGATTTCACTATATAGTAAGTTGTTGATTTCCACACAACTACCAGTAGGAAACAAATGAAAATTGCCTCATTGCTCACCAATGATAAGTATTTTCGATTATAAATAAAACTTACACAACTTTATATTTCACAACTGTATATAGAATCATTACAGTGCAGAAGGAGACCATTTGGCCCATAGGGTCTGCACAGATCACAATGATTTACCCTGTTTGTTCCCTGACACTAAAGGGAAATTTACTATGGTCAATCAACCTAACTCACAAGTCTTTGGATCAGGAGAGGAAATCCATACAGACATGGGGAGAATGTGCAAACAGTCACCCATGGCCAGAATTGAACCTGGGTCCTAGTCTCTGTGAGGCAGCAGTGCTAACCACTGTGGCAACATGCCACCCTGTACAAAAGGGTCTACTGATTTTTAACCGATAGTATATTTCATGCTCCAGTTTTCTTGCCTTATATCGCTATTAGATGATGCTGAACATTCAGATACAGCTGAACAACAAAAACAACTTATATTTTATAGCACCTTTAACTTAGTGAAATATTCAAAGGTGCCAAAGAAGAGTTAGAGATAATTTGACACCAAGCCACATCAAGTAGTATTAGGGTAGATGACAACAATTTGGTCAAAAGAGGTACAGTTTGAAGGAGTGTCTGAAAGAGTTGAAGAGGTTTATGGAGGGAATTTCAGAACTCCCTCCCAATTCTGGAGTGATTAACATTGGGAATGAGCAAGAAGCCACAAGATGGAGCTGTAGAAGATTTCAGAGACAGGAAGGAAAAAAAAATCCCAGTTAACTAGATTGAGATTAATAAATCCCCTGAACCAGATGAGCTTCATCTCAGAGATATAATGGATGCATTGGTGGTTATCTTTCAAATTTCTTTAGATTCCAAAATGGTTCCTATGGACTGAAAAGTAGAAAATATAACCCCACTATTTAAGAAGGGATGAAGAAGAAGAATAGAGAGCGACAGATCTGTTAGTTTGACATCAATACTAGGAAAATGTTAGAATCTGTTATCAATAATGTGATAACTGGATCAACAAAGATCAATACAGCACGGGAACCAGGCCCTTCAGCCCAATGAGCCCACGCCGCCATTTTAACATTATGAGTGCCCTCCTCTACCTATGACCTTTATCTACACCTATTTGGGATGATTGAGGGAAGACTAATTTAGGGACAATTTGTTACACCAATCAGTCTAAGAACATGTTTTTGGAGTGTGGGAGGAAACAGGAGCACCCAGAGAAAACCCACGCAATCACAGGGAGAATGTACAAACTCCCGCAGACATCGGCCCAAATCCATGTATCTGCATAGCAAACAGTGATAGTCACTGAGCTGTCATGTTGCCCGTCAGATGGTCCAGTTTAAGCATACACTAACGACGTGAAGCACTAGGCAACTCTCGAAGCAACATCCAAGAGCAGCCCTCACACGACCTATGGCATGTATGCCCCTTGTTGGTCAACAAGGCGGACCTAATCACCTGTGAAATAAAAGACATCAATAAACATGCACAACTTAGAGAGATATTTACGGAATCCCCAGAAGCGGAGAAGTAAAGCAAGTGAGCCATGAAATATATTGGAAGTCCATAGGAATCAATTGATTCCCAGGGATGTCCCAAGGCTCTTGATCTTTATTTAGAAAAGTCTCCTGTATCTCTCCATCTCTAGTCCACTCACATGCCTAAGTAAGCCTTAAACAGCTCTAGCATGCCTGCCTCCACCAATCTACTTGGCAGTGCATTCCAGGCCCCCACCACCCTTTATGTGAAAAACCTCCCTCTAACATCCGAATTATACCTCACCCCCCTCACCCTAAGCCCGTGGCCCCTTGTAATTATTGTATCCAACCTAGGAAAATCTTACCACTGTTCACTCTATCTATACCCTTCATAATATTAATACATCTCTATTAGATCTCCCCTCATTTGCCACCTTTCTAAGAAGAACATCCCCAATCTCCTCATAGCTCAGTCTTTCATGTCAGGCAACATCCTGGTAAACCTCCTCTGCATTTTCTCCAGGGTCTCCACATCCTTCCGATAGCAAGGCGACCAGAACTGGACGCAGTACTCTAAATGCAGGCGAACCAACATTCCATACAACTGCAACATTAGACGCCAGCTTTTATACTTTATATCCCTCCCTATAAAGGCAAGCATATCATAGGCGTTCTTCATCACATTCTCCACCTGTACTGCCATCTTCAAGGACTTGTGTACTTGCACCCCCAGATCCCTCTGCATTTCTATACTCTTAATAGGCCTACCATTTATCATGTAATTCCCCCCTACATTATTTCTTCCAAAATGCATTAGCTCACATTTATCTGGATTAAATTCCATCTGCCATTTCTCTGTCCAATATACCAGCCTATCTATATCCTGCCGTATTGCCTGGCACTGCTCCTCACAATCAGCAAGTCCAGCCATCTTCATATCATGTGCAACCTTGCTGATCACACCACTTACTCACTCTTCCAAATCATTTATGTATATTACAAATAGCAAAGGTCCCAGTACTGAGCCCTGTTACACCACTAATTACAGACCTCCAGCTAGAAAAGGACCCTTCCATTACTACTCTGTCTCCTGTTACCAAGCCAGTTCTCAATCCATCTAGACACCTGTCCTTGTATCCCATGAGCCTTAACCTTTTCCACCAACTTGCCATGAGGGACTTTGTCAAACACCTTACTGAAATCCATGTAGATGACATTCACAGGTAGAGGTGGGAACATCGGGGTGGCAGCGCAGGCTCGTTGGGCCAAAGGGCCTGTTTCCCGTGCTGTTTTGTTCTTATCCATGGCTCGTCCTTAGTTGACCGTTTTTGTCACCTCCTCAAAAAATTCTACCAGATTCATAAGGCATGACCTCCTCTTTACAAAGCCATGCTGCCTATCACTAATCAAATTACCACACTCTAAACATGTATACATCCTATCCCTAAGAATCCTTTTCAACAACTTCCCTATCACTGACATCAAATTCACCGGCCTATCCGGGTTATCCCTACTACCCCTTTTAAACAACAGTACCACGTTTGCTATCCTCTAGTCCTCTGGGACCTCACCTGTGTTCAAAGAAGAGACAAAGATTTGCGTCAGAGGCCCAGCAATTTCATCTCTCATCTCCCCAAGCAGCCAGGATAAATGCCATCAGGCCTCAGAGATTTATCAGTTTTAATACTACCTAAAAACCCCAAACTTCCTCTCTTGTAATAGATATTTCTTCTAACAGGTCTGCAACTCCCTCCAAGACAGTACCTGACAACAAGTTTCTCTCTTTCATGAATACTGATGCAAAGTATTCATTCAGGATCTCCCCCATTCCCTCGGACTCTAAGTATAGTTCTCCTCGGCTGTCCCTAAGTGGACCAATTTTTCCTCTAACCACCCTTTTGTTCTTAACATAGGAGTAAAATGTTTTTGGATTTTCCTTACTCCTGTCTGCCAAGACCATTTCAAGACATTTAGTAAAGGATGGTGAAATTGGGTAGAGTCAGTATGGTTTTATGAAAGACGAACCAGGTTCGATTCTCCCAGCCCATTGTGCCACTCGAGTAGCACAGTAGGCGGGAGGTATCAGCAGTGGCCATTTCAGGGGATTCATCTGTGCATCACAGCTTCTGCGTGTCTCCCAAGATACATTTTTTTGGTGTCATCAACACTGTGCTGGAAATGGGCGCAGAGCTGATTAGTATATGGAAATGTCATTCAAATTGATGTATCCATATGATTAGCAGGTCCTGGCAGGGCCCCTTGGGCAGTGACAAGCTGGCACCCAGGCACTGCCTAAGGAGAACCACCAGGCAGTACCAAGCAGGTGGGTAGAGCCTGAGGCCTACTGTGGGGACAAGGCAATTGGTTGCATGGAAGAAGGCACTGCCACTCTGCCAACAGATCAGTGAAGGGAGGGAGTTTGGCACATGCACAGTGGCCCACTCAACACCATGCTGCTGCCCCTTGAGCAGGAATAGGTCCTGCCCCCTATTTTCCAGAATCAGAGATTCACATTGCTAAGTACAACAAAAAAAAAGGGTGGTATTTACTCCCATTTTCCTGCTCATTGAGAACATAGAATTTTTCAGGAGGAGAATCGCAGCCATTGTGTTTGACAAATTTGTTAAGAGTTTTTTTTGTATAGCTAATTCAGCAGCAAGCAGTAACTGAAACTCAGATAAAGTGATCTGTATGGTTCAATAGAAACTAGAAGCAGGAATAGGTTATTCAGCCCTTCAAACCTGCTCTGCCATCCATTTTGACAATGGCTGATCATCAAATTCAATATCTTGATGCCCCTTCCCCCAATATCCCTTGATTCCTTTAGCCCCTTGAGCTATATCCAAGTTCTTCTTGAAATCAGATAATGTTTTGACCTCAATGACATTCTGTGGTACTGAATTCCACACATTTATCACCCTCTGGATGAAAAAAATTCTCCTCATCTCAGTTCTAAAAGGTTTACCCTTATCCTCAAACTATAACCTCTCAATCCTGGACCACCCCACCATCAGGAACATTCTTTCTGAATCTACCCTGCCTAAATTTTGAATTTTATAAGTTTCTTTGAGATCTCCTCTGAACTCCAATAAATATAAGCCTAACTGACTTACTCTCTCCTCATATGACAGACTTGCCATCCCAGGAATCAGCCTGGTAAACATTTGCTGAATTCCTTCTACAGCAAGGACATCCTTCCTCAGATAATGACATCAAAACTGCACACAATGTTATTCGCTAGGACATGCTTTACCCAGTGGGCCTTCAGTCTCCCCTAGTTGCTCTCAATCTTGCCTTTTCCCAAATTCCACATACAAACCCGACCACCCTCTTCTTACCAAGAATCCGTCTGGCTCTACCTTAAAAATTATTCAAAGATTCTACTTCCACCACCACCTTTCCAGGAAGAGAGTTCCAAAGATTCACAGCTCTCTGCATGAAAGTTTACCTTATGTAAGCTCTAGGTATTATCCGAACTTAAATTCTAATTCTGTTCATTCGAGATGCTAACCATACAGGGAACAGAAGGACGTTTGATGAACTCAGGAAATCTTTGATAAGTTGAAGATTAATACTTATCGAAGACAAGCCGAGATTTGATTAGCATACTACGGCTCTTATTTTCCAGTTCAACCTTCGGTGCAAGTTGACACTTGGGCTCTGATTTTACCGACATGCACGCCCTGATTTCGGGGACAGCGAGGCTTGCAGAACGGCATTCTCCTTTGGCCTCGGGTGCAATCTTACGAACCACGAAGAGAGTGCCGGAAAAATTCCAGCTTTGGTCTCTGTTCTCTCCGCATAACCTCTGCTTCTCTGTGGACAGCCTGTTCTTGCTGCACAATTAGTCAGTGAAAACTTCTGCTAATGAACTCATTCCAAACCACAACCACGACGTGATCAATGATACTACTACAACCCGACTGGCCTAAATGAGCTGAGGCTGTTTCTTTATTGGCTAATGTTTGTGTGATCAATCTATGATTGGTCTAGGTGTGCAGGATCAGTTTCTAATTAGTTTCTCAAGAATGGTAGTTTTCTATTGATTTCATTTCCCATTGTTCTCACCACTGACCTTCTAAGGTGTCAATTACAACTCTAAACTTGTGACCCCAACCCTCTTGTTAAAGTTTGTTTGTTTCTTCAATGACTTCTTGCTAAGGTAGAATGAAGTTTTGATATCTTCCTTGCCCAGTTGTTAAGGAGGAGGGGGAGGATATGCTGTCATACCCTCATGATTGATACCTTGAGCTCATTGTCTCAGACTTCATTTAATTGGCATTAAATCAGACATTTATCAGTGACTGTATGTTCTGTACATGTCACTTGAAAGTCAATGTTATTTCTCTCTTTGGTTACTTGGAATGAGTTAGTTTACTTTTAAAAACAATGGATAGAGTGATAAAATTGCTTGTAACCTAAAACTAATAAGCAAGTTTACAAAGTGGGGTATACAGTTTTTATATAGAATATAACTGAGAATGGTTTCAGTGTCTGCTTTGATTTAAGACAACATGCAATATCTGGCAACTTGGGCTCTTTGATTCAGATGTCTATTTGGCCTACAGGTGTCAGTATGTCCTGTAGAACTTCATTAAGTGGAGATGCTGGCATTGGACTTGGGTAAACCCAGTAAGAAGTCTCACAATACTAGGTTAAAGTCCAATTAGGTTTATTTGATGGTAAACCATTAGAATGCAAGGCTTTACAGCTGGTTAGCAGATAAACTAACAGATTAGCTGTAAAGATTCGCATTCTAAATCAGTATTCTGTAAACCATGTGAGCCTTTTTATGCTCTTCTCTGATCAGAACTTTCCACTCACCTGATGAAGAAACATCATTTCCAAAAGCTTGTGGGTTTACTATCAAATAGACCTGTTGGACTTTAACCTGGTGTTGAGACTTCTTACCGAACATCATTAAAACAGACGATTATTAATGCAGTTTTGTTGAGACAGTTGCTTTGTGGTAGAAGATTTTGTTGTATCTTGGTAGAAGTAAATTAAAATGTACAGAAAATTTACAAGGTTACAGAAATTACACATAAGGCACCTTCTGGCACTGCTGCCTTTTCCTCTTGCACAGTGAACTCGCACTCACCAGGGCTGCCACTACATTCTAGGTGGGGGTGGTCACCCTGCTGGATGGCTATCTCCTGTTGTGTGGGTACAGGATTTTCTGTCTCTGTACCACTGTTGAGCAGTGTGGTCAGTACTGTCCATGAAACATGGTTCCTGCAGTCGTTGTGGAACAAGCACTGAGGAGTTGTTTATTGGGAGCTTCCCAGTGCTTGCAGAAGTTAAGTCGTTAAGCAGCCGGTGAATCAGAGGGAATGTGCTGCCACAGCACCGTGCAACTTGTGGGAATAGAAATTAATACTAATGTGGTGTAAGATTCAGGCACCACATTTCACACCACACCCAATACTCCATCATTGTTTGGTAAGATTCCACCCACAGTGTCCCAGATTTCAACATAAAACTATATTGGGTTGACATACTTAATGTCATAATTAAACAACAAATTAATAATAAACAATTAATTAATTTTTTCTACACTTATCTTCATTTTAAATGGGCAACCCCTTATTTTTAAAGGATGACTCTCTCCACATCACCCTTGTCAAGACCTCTTAACATCAGTCAAATCACCTTTCTCTTTTAAACTCCAGTGGATACAAGCCTTAGCCTCTACAACTTTTCCTCATAAGACAACCTGCCCATTCAAGGTATCAAGCTGATAAACCTTCTCTGAACTATTTTCAATACATTTACATCCTTTCTTAAATAAGATGATCTACATTGTACTCAGTGCTCCAAACATTTCACTAGTGCCCTGTGCAAGTGAAGCCTAACATCTCTACATTTGCATTCAATTCTCCCCACAGTAAATGTCACCATTCTATTAGCTATCCTAGTTACTTGCCATACTGGCATACTACCTTTTTGTGATTTATGAACTGGGTCATCCAGATCCCTTTGTGCCTCAAAGTTTGCAATCTTGCACTATTTTTTATTCTTCCTGAAAAAAAAATGGACAATTTCACATGTGGTATATGCTACACTTATACCCACACTCATGTATTTTAGTAGCCTCTTTATGTCCTCTTCAAACTTACTCTTCTGAAGCTATTGATTTCCATCTTGAGCCATTTTTTCATCCTGATCCAGTTAGTTTGCATTGATATTCTCTACAAACCAGGAAGAAATCCTGGTTTCAAAGATTGTTTTCACTTTACAAGATTAGAGCCTGCAGTTTAAGTTGAGAAACATAAATATCCAGGTCAATTCTATCTGTTCCTACTAGGAAGGAGTGACAATTCAGCAGGATTCCAGAAGTGAGTATGACTTGGTACTGCACATTTCCTGCCTGGTGAGATTATAAAAAATTGAGCAGATTTTGAAGTGAATTCACTGGCAATACTGTTCAGCATACAGGTTTGTCTTAAATGCAAGACATATTCAGAACAATTTCAGAGAAGCTAACACATTATCTACAGCTTATTTTTCCTTGTGGAGAAGTAGTATGGAGAGCAGTGCATTCTCTACTTGCCTTGATAACTGAACCTCAACACCATCAGACCATTCACTGCTGCTGTAGTGTTTTGGTGGAGAAAGTTAATGTTTAAGATGGCAGATGGGCTCAACACCATCAGGGACAATGCAACCCACTTGATTGCCAGCCTATCTGCCATCTTAAACATTAACTTTCTCCACCAAAGCACCACAGCAGCAGTGCATATCATGTATAAGATGCACTGCAGCAACTCAAAGCACCTTCAACAGGAGCTTCAAAACCCACAACAGCTGCCACTTAGAAGGGCAGAAAATTTCTGGGGAGACTATTGCCTACAAGTTCTCCTCCAAGCTTTACACTATCCTGACTTGAAAGTCACACCCCTTAGGATAGGGTCTTCAAATTTGGTCCATGGTCAGGGATAGGAAGGTGTGACTGCAAGTATGGAGGTAAGGGTCTCATAGTGCAAGAGTACAGGAGCCTCAGCCTTTGCAACTGCAGGGTGGATGAGTAAAATGACACAATAGTGCATGAAGCCATTCAAGTGGGATGATTAAAAAGGGATGGAAAACTAATTTGTTTTGAATTATGTACATCTAAATATTGTACTAGGCATGTGGGATCTATAATATTAATGTATATATTTTTGTCTTCATTTATTTAGCAAAGGGTCTATTAATTAATAGCACATTAAAGGGGGATTTTCTAAATTCAGCAAACTAGGATTTAGAATCAGTTGGGATAGAGTAAAAGATGAAAAAGGCAAAAAGATACTTGCATACAGTGTGACACAGTGTTAATATCAAATACAATGGGGAAACAACACAGCAGCTTATCGTTTACCTTCAGCAAGTTTCCTCTGCATTTGGTCAACCAAAACATAAACTCCTTATAGTTTTCCCCATAGCAACTGTCCCAGCTATTCCTATTTATACTCTTTTGGAGGATGAGCCAATAACCATTGCCTGTCATTAATAAGGCAATGAACTTAACAATGTAATTGCTGAAGCATGCAGCTGACAGATTCCCCACAACAGAAAAATTCAGGAATACATTGTTCAATCCAAATAAATGAAAACAAAGTAATAATTCTTTATCACGATTCCTTACCATATTTACATACACATAATTACAATATAAAAATTAGTTCTCTATTTTTTGTTCTTCTAACACAAGACTCCCCCTTTCCAATGCATTTAGCAATTTCTTGGAGCAGGTATTTTTATTGTAAAACAGGCTAATTGATGACTTGTGACAACCCATCATGTCTTAGAAATTCCCTCCTTTCTAACATTTTTTTATGCTAGTTAAGCCTATTAGCCTTTTTCCAGTGACATTGAATGGATATTGTATTATAAGAATCAGTTGTCAATGTAGCACTCTATGAACAAACTTTTCTTGCCTTCTCCATTGTGAATGAATAAGAAAAGCAGTCATGTAGTAAAAATAGGAAACATGGCTGAAGACAGTAGCCTAAAAGATATTATCTTCTACTGAATTAGGCAGCAGATCAAGTGAGAGGCATATGTGGTCACAATATTTCACTAACATGTGACGCAACCCAAAGTAATGAAGTTTATTGCTAATTAGTTTCATTCTAAAATCACTTATATTTATGAAGAATTGGAATTTAGGAAACAAATTTTGTAATGTATGTTACTTAATCAGTATGACAAGATTTAAAGATATATTTAACAGAATGCAAAAAATTATAGAATACAAAAAATTACAGTGTTAATGTGGGTAATGGTTGAAAATAGAAATTTTCCACCTGTTCCCTTACTGCTGTTAGTAAAAAGGGAGCTCAACTGATCCTTTCCTAACCAGTATAGTATAGTCTGCTGAGTTTCATCATGTAAGAAGTTAATATGCAAATTGAAACTACAGAATATATGTTCACTGAATTAAGTTATATTTTTATTGAAGAAATAAGTGTCTTTCAAATAAAATGGCCTGGAATTTGTAATTAAAGTAATGATGAGGCTATCATCCTCACAGAATTAAGAAATAAATTAGATGGCGGGGCTATCAATGTTCACATGTACACAGTTAAACATGGAAATCAAGAAATTGCTGTCTGACTTGCCTTGCTCCTACGGAAGTTTTGCTGTACTAATAAACATTATTGTATTTACCCTTAGTTATTTACTCAATATGCAGAAAAGATTATGTTTTGTTCATATGTAAGTGAATTTTTAATAGGGCATAGTAATTTTTTATTACTGCCAAACAACCTCTCATTCCTTCAGATTTTAGTTCTCTTGGAAGATTTTAAAAACAATGAAAATAAACTCTAAATTTATGTCAGTCTTTATTTCTCTTAATCCTATCTTTTTCCCCTCTTTATTTCACTTTCTGTGCATGGTTTTACATTGAAATAAATGTTCTAATTTACTCTTTATGTTTTAGAATCCCCAGGGTTTGAGAGCGTGCCAACGGTGGGATTTTGGGGGATAGGTGGTGCAGGCAGGTGGTAGCAGATTTTAAGGTACCAAGTGGTGCAAGTGAAACCTGGAGGGCTGGTTTCCTCTGTATATTGCCAAGTTTTAACTTGATTTCCAGTTTGGGCCACAGAACCAAATCCAATTCCATGGGCCAAATCTATTTGATTACCGATCCTGGGGTTGGGAGAATTTTGATCCAAGGGGTGGAGGGGAAAACAGAGATTCATGTGAGTAGTTCCAATGTGGGATAGGGGTCTTCATTTGTGGAGGTGTATCCACTGTGATTGGCATCTGCTCCTGGGCAGAGGGATCAGGGACCTGAGGAATTGATGGTTGTCAGGTGAAGAGTCTCTGAAGGTTTCGGGGAAGGGGTTGAGGCTACAGGGAAGTGGATCAGAGACACAGTGAAGAGCTCGGAAGCTCTGGGGGCAGGTCAGAAGGAAGAGCAGACGATTGGAAGGATGGTGTCTGATTACAAATTTTCACAAGCCATGTACCCTAGACTCAGCAGCTAAATGAAAATGCAATCACCTCCAAGATCCAGAATGAAAATGCCTTACCTTCCTTAATTGCCACTCACATTGATTTGGATACACACTATTTTTTTAATGCTTGTCACAGGGCATGGGCATCACTGGCAAGGCCAATAGTTACTGTCTATCTCTAATTGCTCATACGAAGGTGCTGGTGAGTCTTGAACTGCTGCAGTCTGTGTTGTATAAGCATACCCACAGTGCTTTTCGGAAGGATTATAACCCAGTGACGGTGAAAGATAACTGATATAGTTCCAAGTTGTTTGGTTTGGAGGGGAATTTGCAAATAGTAATGTTTCCATGAATGTGCTGCCCTTGTCCATCTAGGTGTTGGTTTGGAGGATGCTGTTTATGGAGCCTTGCTGAGTTACTGCAATGCATCTTGTAGATGGTACACACAGCTGTTACTGTGCATTGACAGTGCAAGGAATGAATGTTGAAGGTGGTAGATGAAGTGATAATTAACAGGGCTCTCACTGACTGACCTCTTGCATAGAATGCATTGAGTTCTTTGGGGAGGAGTGCATTGTTGCTGGTGATTTTACATGCCTTCATCTTATAGCCTGTTGTACCTTTCAGACCTTGGCAATAGTAGTTTGGAGTCTATGTGGCTCGCCTGGGACTCCACCTTGGTCTGATACTGAATCCATAATAGTTCTCTGTAAATCGTATCTGGTTTTCTTGTATAGGTCAGGGTCACCTGACCTGAACACCTCAGACCTGAACTGCAGCAAGCAATGAGTATCCCTGTACATCCATGGTTCCCAGCTGGAAAACACACAGTCTTCTTTAGCACACAGTCTTCTACACACTTACGAATGAAATCTGTTACTGTAGTACCGTACTCATGCAGGTTGGTGGCTGAGTTCTTAAATATTGACCAGTCCATTGACTTGAAGCAGTCCCATAGGTCATACGATTCCAACCAGCTCAAGATTCTTCCCTGAAGCCGTCAGACTTTTAAATCAACAAATCTTATATTAAGTTGATCTTCCTCTATAGCCTAGCTATGACTGTAACACTACACTTTGCACCCCTCCTTTTCTTCTCCCCTATGTACTCAATGAATGATATGTTTTGTCTGTATAGCACACAAGAAATAATACTTTCCACTGTATACTAATAAATGTGACAATAATAAATCAAATCAAATTAAATCAAATCAAATGCTTTTCCAGGATGGTGTCAAGCTTCTTGTGTGTTCTTGGAGCTACACTCATCCAAACAAACGCAGAGAATTCCATCACATTCCTGATTTATGCCTTTTCATAGTGGACAGGTTTGGGGAGTCAGGATATGAGTTGCTCACTGCAGAATTCTAAATCTTTGACCTGCTGTTGTAGCCACTATATTTGGTAGGGTCACCATGGTTTTTGGCCAATAGTAACTCCCAGGATGTTGATAGTGGGAGTTTCAGCAATGGTAATGCTATCAAATATCAAAGGAAGATAGTTAAATTCTGTCTTGTTGGATTCAGATTTCTAAAATTTTAAGTTCCCACTTGACCGAAATCCTCTCATTTTTGAGAGCTATATCTCCACTTGCATATCTTAGTAACGATTCTTTGATCTGATTGGTTGAAGGGTCATTCACACAGATTCTAAAATAAAGTAAAAGTAAAGTTTATTTATTAGTCACAAGTAGGCTTACATTAACATTGCAATGAAGTTACTGTGAAAATCCTCTAGTTGCCACACTCCAAACAGGTGCCTGTTTGAGTACACTGAGGGCAATTTAGCATGGCCAATGTACCAAACCAGCGCGTTCTTCGGACTGTTGGGGGGAAATCGCAGCACCTGGGGGAAACCCACATAGACATGGGGAGAACTTGCAAACTGCACACGGACAATGACTCAAGCTGGGAATAAAACCCAGGTCCCTAGTGCTGTGAGGTAGCAGAGCTAACTGTGCTGCCCCAGTATAGATTCTAGATCACTTGTTGCGAGAACTGCATGAAGTGAATCTCGAATTACCATAAGATGCCTTGGAGGAGTTCATGAAGAGTCTATGGGCACAATGATTTTTTAAATTCATTTGTGGGCATGGGTCAAATCTAGGTTCCCCAGGCATTAGCTGAGTTTGTGGATTAATAGTCTAGTGATAACACCACAAGACTATCACTTCTCTTTAGCTACGAGAACAATTCGGTTGCCATTGACCATAAAATCCAGGTCGATCATTAAAGTGAAATAGAACTGCAATCCTCTTGCCACTTTTCCATGCCTGAAATTTCACCCTCTCCTCTTTAAGGTGTTGCTGGAAATTCATCAAATTTCACTTTGATGAGTGATTTATAAGACACATTTTTCATGCGGACAATTAATCAGATTCAATAAATGAGGCACAGCCGCAAAAATAGCATCACCTCTGTGCCAAATCCATTGGGCAGGTGAATTCATGCTCTGCCCACCCAATTAATGTTATACACAAGTATTTACTCCATGGTATTCTATGGTTTTCTACTGTGTAGTCCTCTAATAATTAGGCCAAGCAGTTTTTTCTAAAGATATCCATTTAATAATTAATAACATATTCAGCTTACGCTGTGCAAAACATAATGGCTCAATTCAAGAAATGAAAAGTTTCAGGCAAGGTTACTTCTGGAATGAAATGCAACATGCTACTCATCTTCCTGCCTTGATATTTGAAATGAAATTAATACATGTAAGCAGGCATGATTCACAATGGCTGGTGTTGTTGCTGTTGACAGTGAATGTCAAATGTGATAAAGATTAGTTGAAAGATAATAGCTGCTCAAAACTAATGTTATATTGTCCTCACAGCCATCAGCTTTCAGGGGGTCCTAGAGGTTATCTCACCAATTGCAAGCGTGCTGACTTTGCAAAACTGTATTGGACAAAGTTATACCAATCTATGGAATCTCTGAAGAAGTGAGAGAAACAGGGAAAATCTATTACCCTCATTAGTTCTTACATCATTTGTTCATTACAATCATTTTGAACAGACAGATTTTTCAGTGCTACATTGTCCATTTGAAGCCAACACAAAAGGAATAGTTTGATTTATAGATCTTTGATCAGAAAGTGAGCTGTTCTCACCACCTGAACAGCAAACCCTGTTGAAAGATCATGGGGGCAATTCTCCTAAAAAAAACTAAGGGTCCAATGAGTGGGAATACAGGTCCCAGGTTGGCACAGCCCAAAGGGCATCCTCCTGCCCCCCCCCCGACCTCCCAGGGGGTTCTCAATGGCCTCTGTCCCCACCAGTGGGGTGATCATGCCTGGTTCCTGTTGATAGGGACATGCTTTAATCCCCTCTCCTGGTGGGGTGGGAGACATTAACAAGCGTGAAGGATACTGTCTCAGGCTCACTAATGATATTGAAATATGAATTTTAGTATCGAAATCAGCCTCAAGCTCATTCATCCTTGGGTTGCCTCTGGTTCAATTGCCTATCACCGATTCAATTGCAATGGTTTTGATTTTCAACATGGCTTTTGATAAAGTCCTACATAGGAGACTGATGGTGAAGGTGAGGGCCACTGGGATCCAAGGAAATTTGGCAAATTGGATCCATAATTGGCTAAGAGGCAGAAAGCAAAGGGTGATGGTTGAGTGTATTTTTCAGACTTGAACGTAGGAAGATTGATCAGTAAATTCATGGATGATACAAAAATTGGTGGAGTGGTAAATGATGAGGAGGATAATCTTCGATTATAGGAAGATAGAGATGAGCTTATCAGTGATAGATGGGATTCAATCAGGGTAAGTGTGGGATGATGCATGCGGGCAGGATAAACAAAGCGAAGGAATACATGATGAATAGCTGGAATGTAGGAAACACCAATGAGCAGAGGGACCCTGGTGCGCATGTACACTGATCCCTTAAGGTGGCAGGATAGGTTGGTAAAGTGGTTAAGAAGGCATATGGTATATTTGCCTTTGTTAGCCGAGGCATAGAATTTAAGAGCATGGAGGCTATCCTGGAACTATATAAAATGCTGATTAGGTCACAGCTAAGTATTGTGCGCAGTTCTGGAATTCACATTATAGGACTGATCCAATTGTACTGGAAAGGGTGCAGAGGAGATTTGTCTGGATGTTGCCTGGGCTGGAGAGATTTAGTCATGAAGAGAGATTGGATAGCCTGGGGTTGTTTTTCTTGAAACAAATGAGACTGAAGAGGACATCATTGAGATGTATAGAATTAGGAGGGGCATTGACAGACCGGAAGAAATTTTTCTCCTTGGTGGAGCAATCAGTGACCAAGGGGCATAGATTTAAGGTGAGGGCAGGAGATTTTGAGGGGATGCGAGGAAAAATTTGCAGGTAACGGGAGTCTGGAACTCTGCCTGAAAGGGTGATGGATGCAAAGATCCTCATACATTTAAGCAGTATTTAGAAGTATTTCGGCTGTGGGCCAAGTACTGGAAAATGGGATTAGAATAGTTAGATGATTTGTCTTTGACTAGCACAGACACAATAGGCTGAAAGGTATTTTTCTGTGCTGTATACATTATACAATTATGACTCTATGATATCTTGAATTTGCTCTTGTTTTCTGACCTTTCCATTATTTACATGACCAAAACCATTCATGACTTCGAACATCTCTATCATATTTTCTCTTAACTTGTTCTGCTGTAAAGACAACAATCCCAATGTCACCAGCCTCTTCATTTAATTAAGCTACTTGCCCTTGTAAAAAATCCTTACCGCACCAGTGTAAGGGCCTCCCTCAACAATGGTGTCCAGAATTGAATACAATTCTCATCTGTCTGCCTGTCTGTCTGTGTGTTGTGAAGAAAGCATATAGTATGCTAGCCTTTATAGGAAGGGGTATAGAGTACAAGAGCTGGCCTTTAATGTTGCAGTTGTATAAAATGCTGGTTAGACCTCATTTGGAATACTGTGTCCAGTTCTGGTCGCCTTACTACCGGAAGGACGTGGAGACTCTGGAAAGAGTGCAGAGGAGGTTTACTAGGATGCTGCCTGGTATGGAAAGTCTGAGTTACGAGGAGAGATTAGGCAAATTGGGACTGTTTTCCTTAGAAAGACGTAGATTTAGAGGAGATCTGATAGAGGTGTACAAGATTTTGAAGGGGATAGATAGAGTAAACAGGGCTAAGCTTTTTCCTAGGATGGACTCAAATAGCACGAGGGATCACGGGCTTAGGGTGAGGGGGGTAAGGTATAATTTGGATGCTAGAGGGAGTTTTTTCACACAGAGGGTGGTGGGGGTATGGAATGCGCTACCAAGTAAAGTGGTGGAGGCAGGTACTCTGGAGATATTTAAGAAATACTTAGATGGGCACATGAACAGAATGGGAATGGAGGGGTATAGAAAACTGATTTAAAATAGGGATCATGAGCCTTGGGAGTCCCTGGGAAGTGTGTAAATAGATGATGATATTGATGTACTTGTTTTTATCCTACAGGTGCTTTGGTCCACCTTGTTGTCTAACGAGGGGCATACACGCGATGGGTCGTGAGAGGACTGCTCTTGGACCTTTTTCGAGAGTATCCTACTGCTTCACATCGTTAGTGTATGCTTGACCTGGACCATCTGATGGGCAACACGACAGCGCAGTGACTATCGCTGTGCTGTGCAGATACATGGATTTGGGCCTGTGTCTGTGGGAGTTTGCGCATTCTCCCCGTGCTTGCTTGGGTTTTCTCCGGGCGCTCCGGTTTCCTCCCACATCCCAAAGATGTGCTCTTAGGCTAATTGGCAAAACAAATTCTCCCTAAATTGTCTCAAATTTGGTTTTTAATCCATAGATCTATAAACATGGACAGGGATCGCGTGTAGAAGTGGGAACATCGAGGTGGCAGCGTGGGCTCGTTGGGCCGAAGGGCCTGTTTCCCGTGCTGTTTTGTTCTTTGTTCTTTGTCTGTCTATCTATCTAATAAACTCAGGAATCTCATATGCTTTTTAATGGTCTTTTCAACTCATCCTACTATCTTCAATGATCTGTGTACATACACCCTTAGATCTCCCTGTTGCTGAGCCCCTTTAATGTTGCATCATTTGGTGTATGCCGCATCTCCTCATTCTTCCCATCAAAATATTTCCATTCTGTATTCTCTGCATTAAATTCCATCTGGCATGTGGCTACTCATTTCACCAATGTATGTCCTCCTAAAGTGTGTTACATTCTCTTCATTATTTATTACATTTCTGAGTGATTTTGAAAGTGTGAGTCATTGATATGGATCAAACAGAGTAGTGGTCCCTGTATCAACCCCTGAAGTACACCACTATATATTTCCCTGCAGCCTGTAAAACAACTGTTCACCACTTCTCTCTGCTTTCATCCCTTAGGCAAGTTTTTTAACCACAGTGCTACTGTCCTGTTAATCTCATGGTTTTCAATTGTTAACATGATTTAAGTCAGCTACTGATATGTTTCCAGGTAGATATTTATTTTGACCCAAACTATTTTGGTTTCACAATTTATTTAATCATTCAGATTTGATTTTAGAATAAGAGTTATGGTAATTTGGTCCATTTAATTTTCATAAATTTTTTTTTGTATATAACCTGGATTGGCTTTTTGGCTTTAACTACTTCATTTTAATCCTGTTCATACCTAGATCAGAAATTCCAAGGTGTTTTGTGAAATTAGCTTAGACCCTAAGTTTTACTCTATGATTTTTCTTAATCATTCTTAACATCTTCAGTGCCTCTCTCCCAATCCTCAGGATCATTATCAATAACCACACTCATTTCCTCAATGTTTGTTAATATTCTGAATATTTCATTATCAATTTCAAAGAAAATATCTGTATTATCACTCTCCACATTGGCAGCATCATTGTCTGCTTCTTCAGTGTTCATTGAAACATTAATTATTTCATGATAGACCACATTAGAAATTTTAAAAACAAAATACTGCCGATGCTGGAATGTGAAACAAAAACAGAAAATGCTAGAAAATCTCAGCAGATCTGACAGCATCTGTGGAAAGAGAACAGAAGCAACATTTTGAGTCAGAAAGATTCTTCAACTGCCAAAAAAATTGTCTGAGTGTGGGAAAATTGCAAAGGTTAGCTCGCTAATAAAAAACCAGAGTGAAGTGCTCTGGTACTCAAACTTTTGTGATACTTTGAATTATTATGGGAAAATTCTGCCTATGTAATGCATTGGGGAGAGAAAGTGAGAACAATACATTTTAAAGGAATGAAAATGAAAATGAAGTATCCATATAAAAGCAAAATGTCTGTCTGTCGGGGTGGCACAGTGATTGCACAGCTGCTTCACAATTTCAGGGTCCTGGGTCCAATTCCAGCCTTCGGTCACTGTCTGTGTGGAGTTTGCACATTCTCCCTGTGTCTGTGTGGGTTTCCTCTGGGTACTCTGGGTTTTCTCCCACAGTCCAAAGATGTGCGGGCTATGTGGATTGGCCATGCTAAATTGCTCCTTAGTGTCGGGAGGACTAGCTAGGGTAAATGCATAGAGTTCTGGGGATAGGGCCTGAGTGGGTTTGTGGTCAGTGCAGGCTTGATGGGCCAAATGGTTTCCTGCATTGTAGGATTCTATGATTCTATGTTTGTCGGCAACTCCTCAGAGTCTCTTTGGGCATTATCAAACAAGCTTGGTGGGATGATGCCTTGGACAAAGAGACATATTGTAGAAGGAATGAAATCTAACCACCCCCACCAGTTTGGGGGTGTGGGGTGGCTTTGGCCTGCTGTGAGGAGATTCTGTGACCCCGCCTGCACTGCGTCCTCACTGATACTGTGACTCAGCCATGCTTTATCTAACCTTAACCATACCTCTCAAAGAAGTTTATACAAAGAACAAAGAACAAAACAGCATGGGAAACAGGCCCTTCGGCCCAACGAACCTGCGCCGCCATCCCAATGTTCCCACCTCTACCCGCGATCCCTGTTCATGTTTATAGATCTATGGATTAAAAAACCAAATTTGAGACAATTTAGCAAGAATTTGTTCTGCCAATTAGCCTAAGAGTACATCTTTGGGATGTGGGAGGAAACCGGAGCGCCCGGAGAAAACCCACACAAGCACGGAGAGAATGTGCAAACTCCCACAGACACAGGCCCAAATCAATGTATCTGCACAGCACAGCGATAGTCACTGCGCTGTTGTGTTGCCCATCAAATGCTCCAGGTCAAGCGTACACTAACGATGTGAAGCACTAGGATACTCTCAAAAAAGATCCAAGAGCAGCCCTCTCATGACCCATCGCGTGCATGCCCCTCATTAGACAACAAGGTGGACCAAAGCACCTGTAGGATAAAAACAAGTACATCAATTTCATCATCTATTTACACCAGGGACTCAAGATCCCTATTTTAAATCAGTTTTCTATACCCCTCCATACCTACTCTGTTCATGGGCCCATCTAAGTATTTCTTAAATAACTCCACAGTACCTGCCTCCACCACTTTACTTGGCAGCACATTCCATACCCCCACCACCTTCTGTGTGAAAAAACTCCCTCTAACATCCAAATTATACCTTACCCCCCTCACCCTAAGCCCGTGACCCCTCGTGCTATTTGAGTCCATCCTAGGAAAAAGCTTAACCCTGTTTACTCTATCTACCCCCTTCAAAATCTTGTACACCTCTATCAGATCTCCTCTAAGTCTACGTCTTTCTAAGGAAAACAGTCCCAATTTGCCTAATCTCTCCTCATAACTCAGACCTTCCATACCAGGCAGCATTCTGGTAAACCTCCTCTGCACTCTCTCGAGAGTCTCCACGTCCTTCCGGTAGTAAGGCGACCAAAACTGGACGCAGTATTCCAAATGAGGTCTAACCAACATTTTATACAACTTTATGTTATAAATCTCCAGCTTTCTTTCACTTTTTTCACGTATATTATTTGTTTCATGCAAATTATGTTTGGAGACACTGCATCTTACTACTTGGTAAAGAAGGTGACAGATCAGGGAAGAGGCTGGAGCAAAAAGTTAACAAAAAACAAAAGGCAGCATTTAGAGTAGAGCGCCATGGTGGCACAGTGGTTACCACTGCTGCCTCACAGGGAACTGGGTTAGATTCCCGGCTTGGGTCACTGTCTGTGTGGAGTTTGCACATATTCTCTCTGTGTCTGTGTGGGTTTCCTCCGGGTGCTCCCGTTTCCTCCTACAGTCTGAAAGATGTGCTGGTTAAGTACATTGACCTGAACAGGCACCAAAATTTAATAAGGGAAGCTAAAGATGCTGAAGAAAGAAGGCAAAAAGTTGGCAGGGAGCTACTGAGTGCAGGAAGAAGTAGGAGACCAAGACTCTTTAACAAAGCTTTTATCTATGACCTTCATTATAATTATGAATTGGACTGTGAATATGAAATTGGTAGTAAATCAGAAACAATGTGAACTTTGTGATATAACAAAATATAAAGAAGGGCCACTGACAATGTGCTCAGCAAATGGTAAAGTATGATTGCCACTATAAAGTGATACACTCAACCCACTGAATGTATGTGTGGGAGGGAGAAGGGTGATATTCTGACCTCCCCATGGTATGTTTCATGCTGCGGGAGATGTCTTACTGTTTGTTGGCAGTGGGTTCTTCTGAACCCGCCACTGTCAATGGGATTTCTCATTGACACCTCCCTTCATCACTGGGAAACCTGTGTCAGGGATGCACTGTCATCTGACTAGAAGATCCCACTGGTGTGAACAACCAAAACATTCCAGCTATTATTCTCAAAGGAACAACACAATCAAAACGCTTCTCAAAAAACATCAGAGAATAAAACGATCAGCTGAGTAGGACCTCTTTGAATAAAAACAGAAAATGCTGGATAAACTCTGAAGAAAAGTCGTACAGACTCAAAAAGTTAACTCCATTTCTCTCTCCACAGACGCTCTGCCAGACATGTTTAATTTATCCAGGATTTTCTGTTTTTATTTCAGAATTCCAGCATTCACAGTATTTTGCTTTTATACAAAATTTTATTTTGGTTCAAAAAGGAAAAGTTTCTAAACTAAAATCAGAAACTGCTGGAAAGTCTCAGCAGTCTGGAAGCATCTGTGGAGAGAGAATAGGCCAACTTTTTGAGTTAGGATGATCTTTCAGCTCTGATGAAGAATCTTCGTCAATTATTTAATGATAGATCACATTAGAAATTTTAAAAGCAAGCAAGAGTAGCGTAGCAGGGCAGAAACATCGCATCTATGAATCTTGGAATATGAATCAGCTGCTTGCTCCAAGGAAGCTGATATAGAAATATAGAAACATAGAAGAAAGAAGCAGGAGAAGGTCATTTGGCCCTTTAAGTCTGCTCCACTATTCATTAGAGTTATGGCTGATCATTCAACTCAACAACCTAATCCCATTTGCCCCAAGTGCTATATCTAACCAATACATTCAATGTTTGGCATCAGCTATTTATTATGGTAATGAATTCCTCAGGCTCATCATTCTTCAGTTGAAGAAGAAATGTCTCCTCACCTCTGTCCTAAATGGTCTACACAGGATTCTCAGACTGTGACCCCTGGTTCTGAATTCCCCCACCATCGGAACTTCCTCCCTGCATATACCCTTTCTCATCCTGTTGTAATTTTTTAAGTTTCTATCAGATCCTTCCTCATTCGTCTGAAATCCAGTGAAAACAATCCTAACCTAGTCAATCTCACCTCATACATAGTCCCGCCATCCCCTGAACCAGCCTGGTAAATCTTTGATGCACTCCCTTGAGAGCAAGAACATCCTTCCTGAGAAAAGGAGACCAAAACTGTACACAGTACTCTAGGTGTGGTCTTACTAAGGCCTGTGTAATTGCAACAACACACCTCTGCTCCTGTACTCGAAACCTCTCACAATGAAGGCCAATATGTCATTTGCCTTCTTTACCCCCTGCTGCCCCTGTTCGCTTACTTTCAGTGACTGATGCACAAGGACACCTTCCACTCTCTCAATTTAACAAAGAACAAAGAACAACACAGCACGGGAAACAGGCCCTTCGGCCCAACGAGCCCGCGCCGCCATCCTAACGTCTTAATGACATATAGAGACCAATATAGGGACAATTTGTTACCCAATCAGCCTCAGAGCACATTTTTGGGATGTGGGAGGAAACCGGAGCACCCGGAGAAAACCCACGCAACCACGGGGAGAACACGCAAACTCCCGCAGACACAGGCCCAAATCCATGTGTCTGCACAGCAACAGCGATAGGCTCTGAGCTGTCATGTTGCCCATCTGATGGTCCAGTTTAAGCATACACTAACGACATGAAGCACTAGGCCACTCCTGAAGTAACATCCAGGAGCAGCCCTCGCACGACCTGCCAAATGCATGCACCTTGTTGGTCAACAAGGTGGACCGAACAGCCTGTGGAAACAATTTACAGCCATTCAGATAGATACCTTCTTGTTTTTGCTTCCAAAGTGAATAATCTCAACACTTATTTAAATTGTACTGCATCTGCCATTGATTAGCCCACTCACTCAATCTGTCCAGATCATTCTGAAGGATCTCTGCATCCTCGCCACAGTCCACCCTCCCAACTAACTTGGTATCATCTGCAAACTTTGAGATGTTACATTTTGTTCCCTCATCCATATCATTAGTAAATATTGTGAATAGCAGGGGTCCCAGCACTGATCCCTCTGACACCCCACTAGTTACTGTCTGAAAAGCACCCATTATTTCCTACTCTTTGTTTCCTCTCTAATTTTCTTTAATTAATTCTCTATTCATCTCAATACACTTTCCCCAATCCTATACGCTTTAATCTTCCATGGTAATCTCTTATGTTGGAGAAACAATGACCATGACCACAAAAATGACACAACCCTTGTCACGATCATATTTTCCTTGTTCTTTCTCTCCTCGGTGCTCCTCCTGTCAACCTTGCGATTTTTTTGATTACCCAATGATGCCGCCATACCTGATATTTTACGTGCATTGATAGCATCATCCAAATGGAAACAGTTCTCCCATGATTCACGTAACATTTTACTGCTGTCCATCACATAATCATTTTACTCTTGTTGCTGGTTATAGTGCTTTACTATCACAGTTTGCTTTTTCAGTCTCCCACAAAGAAAGTCAGATAACAATGTTCCACAATAAGTTTACTCATTGTAATACAATTATCCATTAACATTAGCAGGGTGATGCCAAGGTACTGTTGATAGAATTTTGTAGGTCACCAAAAATGTTATCCACAGTCTGCAGGCATCAATCACTATTTTGTACATGAAGAACAGAACAAATCCTTTTGTATACTCACTAAACCCATTAGTAATATTAGCCAGATACATTTCAAGAGGGAAAATTAGGTCATTGTGTCAATAATTTTACAATGCAAATTGAGAACAAAATACAGTAAATTCTTGTTTCAACGGTGTATATCACAATTATGCACCTTTCTATGTCTCTATAATTAATGCACCCTCTCCTATCTGCACTGGAAGTCCATCCCTTGCCCCCTCTGACCTTTTGAAATCCTCTTTAAAACTCAAATCTTTCACTAACCTTTCAGTAACGACTCCTAACATCAGACCTTAACCTCTGCATGGAATGATCAAGAAACAAAGCGATCATTCAACATATCAAGTCCATCCCAGCTCTCTGCAAGAGCTTTTAGCTAATCCCACATTCCTTGTCCTTTCCTGTAATCTTTGCAACTCTTTTTCCTTCAGGTCTATAAAATAATGAGGGGCATAGATCAGCTAGATAGTCAATATCTTTTCCCAAAGGTAAGGCAGTCTAAAACTAGTCTAAAAGTGAGAGGGGAGAGATTAAAAAGAGTCCATAAGGGCACTGTTGTCTCATAACATCAGGGACCCGAGTTCAATTCCCAGTTTCTGTGTGAAATCTACACGTTCTCCCCATGTCTGCGTGAATTTCCTTCGGGTGCTCCGGTTCCCTCCTACAGTCCAAAAGATTTGCTGGTTAGGTGCACTGGACATGGTAAATTCTCCTTCAGTGTACCCAACAGGTGCCAAAGTGTGGCGATTAGAGGATTTTCACAGTAACTTCATTGCAGTGTCAATGTAAGCCTACTTGTGACATTAATAAATACAATTTTTTTAAAAACTGCTCTGAATTGCCGGTAATGCAAATACACCCCTCCTCAAATAAGGAGGCCAAACATAATTCTCTAGGTGTGGCCTCACCAATGCTCTGCACAGCAGTAACAAAACTTCCAAGCTCCATCCTCTTGGCAATAAAAGTCAACGTTCCATTTGTCTTCCTAATTACTTGCTATACTTGCATGCCAACTTGTTGTGATTTATGTACGATGACACCCAAATATTTCTGCACCACACCATTCAGCAGTCTCTGCGTTTAAATAATTTTCTGCTTTTCTATTCTTCAATGAAAGTGGACAATCTTATGTTCTCCCACTTTATAATCCATCTGCCAAATTTTTGCTTAGTCACTTAACTTATCTTCCAGCTATGTTCACCCCAAAACCGGAAAATCCTGTCCAAGGTCAATAGATTTTTGTATTGTCCGCACCCCCCACCTCCGAACCTGCTCCGATTCCTGTGACGGGAGAGACGGAAATATTTCTCCATTTGTGTTTCTTTTTCTTCCAGTACTCTCATATTCTCCTTGAACAATAATACTAACCGATTTCCTTTCTTTCCTTCCCTGTCTTCCCTGAATTCCTTGTATTCTTGGACCTATATTTTCCTTACATCTCTTGTGAAGCTTTCTTGGAGTGTTTTATGCTTTGAAGGCGTTCTTAAAGTGCAAACAATAGTAACAGTTTGCTTAGAGTTAGGAATTCTACGTAATAACAATGCCTGTAAGGGAGAGTAACATAGTTAAAGTGGTAAAAGTGTGAGTCACACTATGTGTAGAGAATTAATTAGGTTATGACCTGCATGTGCTCAAGCTACTATCTATAGTTCTGTCATATAATATAACTCTGGATCACTATGGAGGCCTAGAGGGCAGGGAGGTAGATTTCAGTTAGCACAGTAGTGCATTGAAAGATTGACACCTTCTCAATGATGGCAGTGTCAAATTCTCCAAACTACTTTGGCATACGTGTGGCAAGAAGACATGCACATCAGGCCTCTTGAAGATTGTCACTTCCATCTGCCTGCCACCTTCCTCATCCAGTGCAGCCATCGTCCATTTTAGTGGCATCAGATATTGTATTCCCATTGCCTGCCTCTCTTCCAGGAGTGCATATTTGTTTAAGTTTCTGAATCTTTAAAGATATCTGTGCGTTTCAGTCTCAGAGAATGGGCAATACATGGTGTTGTCAATGTTCTTGCACATTTTCAATAAATGTCAGCTTACCTTCATTGTTCCATGGTCTATGGTATGCCTTTTATTTATGGAGCACGAAAATACAAGTCATATTTCAGCTGCACAAAGCTCTGATTGTATGTTTGGTAGGTCTCACAAAGAGGTTCTGATTCTTGTATGGTTGAACATTAAGTGTTAATTGCTAACACAATACAATGTAGATTTATGTAGGCTATAACACAAGGTATCAGCTAATTCCATGCTTACTTCTACACAGCTTTCTGTCCAGCCACAATTGACTCTCATCTCAGGTCTCCTTTTATCAAACTATGGGCGGTACTGTTTCCCAGTTTCATATCAACCAAGCTATGCCAGATACCCTTATATTACAAAACCACATCTGGTGTACCTCAGGCCTTGGAGGGAGTACAATGTATATTTAGGAGAATGCTTAGGCTCCAAGAATTAAACTATAAGAAGAAATAACACAAACTAGGATTGTATTCCTTAGAACTCAGAAGGTTAAGTAATGATTTGATGAATGCTTAAAAAAAAAAGGAATCATAGAATCTCTACAGTGCAAAAGGAGGCCACATGGCCCATCGAGTCTGCACCGACCACAATCTCATCCAGGCCCTATCCCTATAACCCATGTTCTCCCTAGCTAGTCTCCTCAACAATAAGGGGCAATTTAGTACGGTCAATCAACCTAACCACACATCTTTGGACTGTGGGAGTAAATTGGAGTACCAGAAGAAAGCCATGCACACACGGGGAGGATGTGCAAACTACACACCAACAGTGACCCAAGGCCAAAATTGAACCGGGGTTCCTGGCGCTGTGAGACAGCAGTGCTAACCATTGTGCTGCTCCACAAACTGATAGGATAGATAAGGAGAAGCTATTTCTGCTGCTTGGGAAGTTAGGGACATAGAATCATAGAACCCTAAAGTGCAGAAAGAGGCCCTTCGACCCATCGAGTCAGCACTGAACACAATCCCACCCAGGCCATATCCCCATATCCCTACATATTTTACCCACTAATCCCTCTAACCTACACATCTCAGGACATTAAAGGGCAATTTTTTAGCATGGCCAAACAACCTAACCCGCACATCTTTGGACTCTGGAAGGAGACCAGAACACCAGGAGGAAACCCACGCAGACACAAGGGAGAATGTGCAAACTCCATACAGACAATGACCCAAGCTGGGAATCGAACCCAGGTTCCTGGAGTTGTGAAGCAGCAATGCTAACCACTGTGCTACCATGCTGTTCTATTTCTTTTTAATTTTTATTCGCAGCAAAGACTCATTGCTGAACATCTGAGGTAGTTATCGCTGAACAATGACAACTTCAGTACCCCTAGATACAGTGGTCATAATGTGATTGATTTTCACATTCAGTTTGAGGGAGAGAGGAGTGGATCTAAGGCTAGTGTTTTAAACTTAAATCAGGGCTTGAAGACAAAGTTAACGAAAGTGAACTGGGAAATAAGTCAGCAAATTTGTAGTGACGGGAATTTAAGGAGATATTTCAAAAAACTCAGAGGAGATGCATTCCAGTGGGAAAGAAAGACTCTAAGGAAAGAAAAGTAAAGACAGTTATAGTCCAAAAAGAGTGAAAATGGGAAATTAATAACAGAAAATAAAGAAATTAGTAATGGAAATAAATAAATCAATTGAACAGATATTTTTACATTTGTCTTCACTAAGTAAAGTCATCATAATCCCAGATGGCCATAGACTGCACTTCATTTTGAGGGGAGGCAAAAAGCAGCACAGCACAGGCCCATTATGTTACTAAATCATTTCTGTCATTGGGAAACTGCTGGAATCTGTTATTAAGGGGGTTATAGTGGGAGACTTAAATTCTCAGTCCAATCAGGTAGAATCAATATGGCTTTGTGAAAGGAAAGTCATGTTTGACTAATTTATTGGAGTTCTTCGAGGAAATAACAAGCAATGTGGATAAAAGGAAACCTGTGGATGTGCTGTACTTAGATTTCTAGAAGACACATGACAAAATGCCACATCAAAGGTTACTACACACAATAAGAGCTCAGTGTAGTGGGTAATATATTGGATGGATTGAAGATTGGCAAATTAACAGAAAACAGAGTAGGCATAAATGAGTCAGTTTCATGTTGACAAGTTATGGAGAACCACAGGGATCAATGCTGGGTCCCCAACTACTTCCAATTTATATCAGTGACTTGGATGAAGGGATTGAATGCATGGTTGCTAAGTTTCCTGATGACACATGAGAGGTGGGACATAAGGAATTTGCAAAGGGACAGAAATAGGTTAAGAGAGGGAGCAAAAATTTGGCTGATGAAATAGGATGTGAGAAAATGTGAACTTGCTCCATTTTGACAGCAAGAATAAGAAAAGGAACAGCTTCTAATTTAAATGAAGAGCGACTGCAGAAATCTGAGGTGTAGAGGAAATTTGGTGTCCTGGTACCTGAATCATAAAATGTTAGTATGCAACAGCAAGCAATTGGGAAGGCAAATGGAATGTTGTTGTTCATTGCAAGGGAAATGGATTATACAAGTAGGAATCCTTTACCGCAGCTGTGCATAACACTGGTGAGACCATGGAGGGAACATAGCGTACAGTTCTGATCTCATTATGTAAGAAAGGATATAAGTGCATGAGAAGTAGACGACTGAACTGATGCCTTGGATGAGAGGGAAAGGTGGAACGGGAGTTATGTTAATGAACATAACCTATATGTTCATTACCTATACTATACATTACGTCATGATGCCAAAACATTGACTTTATTCATGAGGTAGCTAGATAAAACACCAGGGGTGAATAAGATCAAAGTTTTTGGGAAGAAAGCAGGATTAATCTATTGAGTCGGACGATCAGCTATGATCGTGACAAATAGCGGAGCAGGATCAAAGGGCCAAATGGCCTCCTCCTACTCTTATCTTCTATGTTTTGATGGAAAGTTCGACAGGTGTCCCCATTTCCTTGGTATTATTGCTGGAAATCGGTAAAACCCAGTGAAAGTTTGGGCCAATGTTGATATTATATGAAAAGAAGTCTTATATGTCACATATAAAAGCACAGCACCAGCTGTTCAACTTTAGCTCAGTTAACTTGATGAACTAATGAGGTCAACATTGGAATCATAGTATCTACATATGACATTATATGAGCAAGTCTACAAAGACTTATTAACTCAACAGTTTTGCAGATTACTCATTCAAGGAAGAAGTATTTCTAAAGGGGATAAGCCAGTCACTTGTGGGCAGACTTCTATTGCTGTACCTTTGGAGCATACATGTGGACAGAAATTTGAAATGATAGGGCACAAAATGAACTCGAACAAGGGATACCCTAATTCGGTGTCAGGCTCAGGCCAGTAGAATCTGTAGAAGTAACAACTTTAACAAGAACGTTCTTACAGATAAAATATTCCCCTATCTATTTTATCAAGCATAATTGTTTCCGTTGGGGAGGTTGGCGGAAGTGGGGTGGGAAGTGATTTTAGGAATGAGAAGTTATTTAGACAACTCTCCTTTCGTTTTATTTTGTTTTGGAATACTGCTGAGATTGACATGTGATGGACCAAATGAATATTTGCTCTGTGCGGTGTAGGTAAAGTGTAAGCTGCCATTTCATTAATAACATTAATAATCTGCAGCCACACAGAAGATCCATCTTCTAACAGCAAACAACAAGAATAAATAGACTGCAGGCTTTTATAATCAAAGATTTGCTGAACACTTCCATCAAAGGCCACAGAAAGGAAGCTTAGAGGACGAATGTTTGCAAAGTGCATTTTGTACTCAAGCTCGCTTTGGGTAGTTTTCTTCCTCTTTGTTGTAAACAAGCAAATCTCTCCTGGTGTTTCTCACAGCGAGTTAGCTTAATTATTTAAAAACAACAGGGAAGTTTATGCCATGTAGCTGATAATGAGAGTCATTGAAATGTAACCAGAATAGCCAGAATAAGTCAGATTCCACTTTTATTAAATGGTTTTCCAGGACTTTTGCTGCTGCTTTGAAGATAGAATCCTATGACTTGATCCATTATCCTTTGAAAAAAAGTAAATGACTGCTTTTTTAATGCTAGTTCTTTTATCTAGGGCCATTTATCTAAGGTAATTGTATTATGACCAGGTATAAAAGGGATGTGAGGAAGATTAGAGTTCAGTGGATAAACTAGAGCAAAATCAAATCTTAATAATAATTATTATTTTATTAAAGAATTATTAAAAACTGTATAAAAGCAATAATGATTCTGATTAAGCAGGAGATAAAAAGTGTTTTGTTTAAAGCACAGAATAGCAAGTCCCTGTATAAGCATAAGAGGAGCAAATCAACAGTCAACAAATGTGAGTTGACTTAGTAGCAAATTGCATGTTAGCGTTTCCTGCAAGGGGATTGAAGACTAAAAGTAAAGAAATCTTACTTCAATTTTATAAGACTTTAATGTGACTGCACTTAGAGTATTGTGTGGGGTTTGGGTCTCCTTACCTATACTTAGAGGTTGTAAAAAACACTAACAATGTATTAAAAAGAACAGAGTAATGACTAGTGAACTAAAAGCAGAAAATCTGGCTAAATCATCCGATCAATTTTGTGTTGTGGCAGGATGGTATTTTTGCTTTCCTATTTGTGATTAAGCTGTTATTGAAGAAGAATTTGATCACAATTTACTGATGATAGCAAATTAGAAACAGAACAAATAGTAAGAAAAATTCAGGTTATTCAGGAGGACATTAGCCATAAGACCATAAAACATAGAAACAGAATTAGGCCACTTGATCCATCGAGTCTGCTCTGCCATTCAATCATGGCTGATTTTTTTCTCATCTCCATTCTTCTGCTTTTTCCCCATAATCTCTGATCCCCTTATTAATCAAGAATCTATCTATTTCTGTCTTAAAGACACTCAATGACCTGGCCTCCAGAGCCTTCAGCGGCTAAGAGTTCCACAGATTCACCATTCTCTGGCTGAAGAAATTCCTCGTCATCTCTGTTTTAAAGGATTGTCCCTTTACAAAGAACAAAACAGCACCGGAAACAAGCCCTTTGGCCCAACAAGCCCATGCCGCCACCTCGATGTTCCCACTTCTACCCATGATCCGTGTCTATGTTTATAGATCTATGCATTGAAACCAAATTTGAGACAATTGTTGATATATATTATGAAAAGTTATGGTCCCAGCTCTGATCCCTGAGGCACACCACTAGTCACTGGCTGCTATCCTGAGAAAGATCCCTTTATTCCCCCACTCTCTGCCTTCTGCCAGTCAATCAATCCTTTTTCCATGCCAAGATCTTACCCTTAACATCATGAGCACTTGACTTATTTAACAGTCTCCTATGCATACCTTGTCAAAGGCTTTCTGAAAATCTAAATAACTTACGTCAATTGGTTCTCCTTTATCTAACTTCCTTGTTACCTCCTCAAAGAGCTCTAACAGATTTATCAAACATGACCTCCCCTAGATAAAGCCATGCCGAATCACTCCTACTTTGTCATACACTTTCAAGTACTCTGTGATCTCATCTTTAATAATAGACTATAAAATCTGCTTCAGAGAACAAGTTGATAAGTGGAAGAGGTGATTAAGTAAGGATTAATTTGGAGGAAATAATTTTGAAGCATATTAATAATAGGATCCTTGATTAGGACTCTTGATTGATTAGGGGATTTTCACAATAACTTAATTGCAGTGTTAATAAAAGCTTACTTGTGACACTAATAACTAAACTAACTGAATGGAGAATAGAGAGAAGTTGGGTTATGGATGCTTAGATTTGGAAAGTGAATATGTGCTCTGCAGTCTATCATCTTTTCTACTAGCACTTCCAACTTTAAACAACTTATAGCGTACAGATATTGGAGGCTAAATGGCTACGCTGTTCTTCCCCTGTTCCATGCTTTAATTGGTTCAATTTTGCAATAGCTATAATGAGACAACTGTCAGTTATTGTCACCATTATCATTCCACCCCCCCCCCCCCCCAAAAAAAAACTGACTGCACCTTCTGGAATCTGCACATGCAGAATTAAATGCAGTAATTCAAATTGTTGTTAGACGTTCTACACTTTTTTTTAAAACTCTGCACAGTTCAAGTTCCTGAAGACGACAATCAATCAATTAGAAATCACTAAATTTTCTTTTTTAAGCACCAAAAATCCAAAAGGTTACCCCTTGTTGTGTGGTGTAACTGGGTTTTTTTAAACTGTACACTAAATTATAACAAGTTGATGTTGTAGTCAACAATCCTATCAAGCAGCCTTGCTTGGCAATAACCTACTCACTGATACTCAGTTTGCGTTTGCCAGGGTCTCTCAGCTCCTGATCTCATTACAGCCTCGGTCAAAACATGGATGAAAAAGTTGAACTCAAGAGGTGAAATGAAAGTAACTGGTCCTAATACGTACACATTTGATTAAGTGTGGAAATCAAATGGCCTTCATAATGAAAAAGAACGACATAGATGTAGACATCAGAGAGGAGGACTGTGAAATATTGGAGGATATTAACATAGAAAGAGAGAGGAGATGCTAGCACATTTAATAGCCGTAAAAGTGGATAAATCTGCAGGCATGGATGAAATGTATTCCAGACTGTCGAGGGAGACAAGGGAGGGGCACTGGCAGTAATTTTCAAATCTTCTCTGGCCACATTCGAGATGCTAGAGGACTGGAGGGTTGCTAACATTGTCCTGTTACTAAAATGGGAGGCAGAGATAGACCAGAAAATTATACGCCAGTCAGTCTAATCTCTGCGACGGGAAAGTCACTAGAAAGAATTCTGAGAGACAGAATATATCTGCACTTGGATAGATAGAGATTCATCAGGGATAGAATGGGCTTGTTAAGGGAAGGTTGCGTTTGACAAACTTAATCATTTGTTTTGAGGTGGTAACCAGGAGTATTGATAAAGGTGAATGCATTTGATGTGGTCTATGTGGGCCTGAGCAAGGCTTTTGATAAGTTCCCTCATGGAAGACTGGTGAAAAAGGTAAGGGGTTATGGGATCCAAGGCAAAGCGGCACATTGGATCCAAAATTGTCTGAGTGGCAGGAAGCAAAGGATGATGTGACTGGAAGATTCCGCAGGGCTTAGTGCTGGGGCCTTTGCTATTTGTGGTTTACATCTAAATCATAAATGTATATGTAGAGGGCATAAACGAGAAGTTCACAGATGATACAAAAATTGATACGGTGGTAAATAGGGAGGACAATAGCTGTAGACTGCAGGAGCATATCAATGCATTGGTCAGCTGGTGGAGCAGTAGCAAATGGAACTCCAAGAAAAATGTGAGGTAATGTAAGGGCTAACAAGGGAAAAGGATGATACTATGAATGGTGGATCCCTGGAAAGTACTCAAGATCAGAGGAACCTTGGAGTGCATCTTCACAGATCTTAAAGATGGCAGCAGGTAGATAGTTAAGAGCCTGGTATTTCTAGGTGAATTTGTTTGCAAATATTTTAACTTTATCTTTTGTACTGAGATTTTGGGTACCTTGTCATTATGAACGAGGACACTTGTGGAACCTCCACCTCCAGTGGTTAATTGTTTAACCATCCACCAAGCAAGACTGCAGATCTTTAAACTGATTGGTTTTGGGATTGTTTAATTGTTTATCCTGCACTGTTTCCTCTGTTTGACATGCATATAATTTTGCATTGTAGATTTAGCTGGTTGGTACCTCATTCTTATTTATGTTGCCTGACATAATGACACTCATCATTGAACAAGGTTGATTTGCTAGCTTGATGATAATGGTAACTTTGCCAATGGCACCAGGAAAGGTAGCAAGGTAATTTGCTAAAAAGGAGCTAGAGTGTCTGCAAAGGCAGATTGAGTGAGTATGCAAAATTTTGACGGATGGAATATATAACGTGGAAAAATGTGAACTCGTCACTTCAATAGGAAGAACAAAAAAGCAGTTTGATATTTAAATTGAGAGATTGCAGAACTCAATGGTACAGAGGGATCTGGGTGTCCAAGTAATTGAAATCACATAAGGTAGCATGCAACTGATCAGGAAAACAAATGGAATGTTGGCATTTATTGCAAGGGGAAAATAAGTATGGACATTTTACTGCATTTGTTTAGGGCCTTGGTGAGACCACAGCTAGAGTTATGTATACAGTTTTATCTCCTATTTGAAGATTGAATTGCTTCTAATACAACTAAATCTAAGGATAACTCAACTCATTCTTCAGATGAGGGGCCATTGAGTACATACACCCAGTGGAGTGGAGAAGAATGTGGGATTCTTATTGAAATATAAAAAATCTTGGAGATTTGATAGGTTAGACATTGGAAGATGTTTCCATTTCTGGGAGAGACTAGAACTGGGAGACTCAGTTTAAGAGCAAGAAGTCCACCACTGAAGACAAAGGTGTTTTTTTCCCCCTCCTCAAATAAGGTCATTAGTATATGGAATTCTCTTCTGAAAAGTAGTTGAGGCTGAGTCATTCAACACACCACCCCGCCCTCCTGTCCACACGTCCATACATAGAATTTTGCAATGTTCTAGTGAACCCCAATGCAGTCCAGCACCTCACCTTCGGTGTGAACTCAGATTGGAAGGCTGTAAAGTGCTCAACAACTTCAAAGCATGAACTCACCCCTCCACCCTAATTTCATTTATTTTATTGCATTTCTTCTTTTCATCTCATTCATCCGTTTTTAATCATCCTTCATTTTCACTTCTATTTTTTCTACTTCTCTAAGCTGCCCCTAAGAACACTCACTCTGCCCCCTTCAGAGCAATTGCCACATTCCTCAGGCAATCGTACCTCTGTTCTGCTTAACAGGCACTCAGCTTTCTTCATCATCATTTACATTACCTTTGTCCAATTACAGCCCCTCAACCCCACAGTATAAAATCTCTTCCAATTTCCTTTACTCTGACAACAGGTCATCCAAATCGAAACATTGGCACTATTCTCTCTTCATAAATGCTACCAGACATTGAGATTTTCAGAAGTTTTCTGCTTTGGTAACATAAAACATACTTTTATTCACCACCATCAATAAATTCAAATCACATGACGAAAATCAGGACAGACATTTGTGCAATTTGGATGGCTACCTAAAATTAAACTCAGGTTTATGAAATGCATTTTTTTTGGTTCAAATGTGATTGTCATGTCTTACTATTGAAATAGTTAAGATTCAATTCAATGAAATAGCAACTAAATTCCATGCTCTATAGCATATTTTATTTTTAAATCAAATGAAATTCAATATCCACATTTAGTAACTAACTTCCATAAATGGGAGATATTCTCAAGACATGATTATTAAAGTGAAGTGTTCCACTTAATTTATTTGGCTATAATTAGATTTTTTGCCATCCAATAATTCCCAAATACAAAATTTGCACACACTATATTAAATTACATTATATTAGATTTGGAAAAACTCAACTTTACTTACAAAATAATATTACTAATATTCACAATATTTACAACAGTTGAAGCTTTGAAATTTTTAAAGCTTTATGCCTGCACAGGTGAATTCTTGGCTCCAATGCCTGCACCACCAAAACATTCCCACACAAACAATCCTCCTGAACAAGCAAATCATAATTAGGTTCTAATTAACCCACATTGAAGCAATTTAATGTACAAACAATTCATAAGGCCATCATTGCAAATTTGTACCAGCAATACTTGGAAGTCAATAGGCATCATGCCACAGAAACTAGCCACTCTTGGCTGAGGTGGCTCCATGACTACTCATTAACAGATAATATTGCAGGGTCCATTTTACTTTTTGATATACAATCCAATTATTGCAAAATACTTAAAAGGGATCAACATGATTTAAAAGAAAAATCTATAATCCTTCATGGAGGTAACTAAATTTGAGGAAACCAGTAGTCAGGGGAAAAGTTTACTTGAAAAGTTTGCCAATTGACCCAGTTTTGCATGTAAATATTTAAAATAATTAATGTGTGAAATTAAAAACAGTCAATGCACTGAGATGATAGTACAATGAGAAAAGGCCATGTTGTCAAATTTATTAATAAAAATCAAGTGTATATGGATTGTAGGTCCATTGTAAAAAGGACAAGGGCTATTGACTGAAAATTTTCAGTAAATGTAATTATGAATAAAACTAGTAAAATAGTCTTTTTTCTTGAAGTTATACTTCCAAGAATAATACAGCAATTTAGTCAGGAGCAAGTTTTGCAAGAAAGGAAATTGGCTGATGCTTCAAACCGAACAAATTTGAATTAAGAGGGGCATACTGCACTGATTTGTATCACGATGATAAACAGGTTGAAGCAATTTAATGTCTGCATCATTCATAAGTATTGCTGTAAAATTGTATGTAATTTTTGTACTCTATCTAAAATATCTTTATATGCACTGGACAAAGTCAGAGCAGAAAATGGAAGGCTGAATTGATGCCTCAGGTTATGAAGACAGACATTCATAAAGCAGAGCTTATTTTCATTATAAAACTAAATTGATTTCAGACCTGGGACTGAGGATTTGAAGATGGAAATTTTTCTTACTTCCCAGTAACTGCCATAAGTGCAGCAAAGGAAGGTAAAACATTATCTGGGAAGCCAGATATGCCAAGTTCCAATTTTGTTTGGGACATCATAGAATTTCTATAGGGCAAAAGAGGCCATTTGGCCCATCGAGTCTGCACTAACTTTCTGACAGTATCTTATCCAGGCATTCAGTTCCACCCTGTCCCCCCCTAACTCCACACACACCTCATGGCTAACCCATCTAACCTATATATCTTCGGACACTAAAGGGGCAATTTGCCATGGTCAATCCACCTACCCTGCACATCTTTGTATTGTGGAAGGAAAGCAGAGCACCCAGAAGACCCACACAGACACAGGGAGAATGTGCAAACTCCAGCCAGACAGTCACCCAAATCCAGAATTGAACCCCAGTCTCTGGGGTTGCAAGACAGCAGTGCTAACCACTGAGCCACCATGCTACCTGGGAGACCTTTCACCCTTCTCAAACATGATCAACGATACAAGAGAAGACAGGCTCATGACAGAGGATTTAAAAAGGTGGAAAATTTCCTTTGCCCTCTTCCTACTCATTTGAAGGGCATTAGCTCCAGAGACAGAGCAACGAAGTTCAACAAACTTGAAATCAGAAATGGTTAGTTAACCAAAGTTGCCAATAAAATTTTTTTTAAACATTTTCTGTTGCTACACAGGGCTGCGTGTCAGCTTGCAAAATATATGGAAAGCTTTGAGCTGAAGTTCATACAGCTTCCCTCATCTATCACCATCACCTAGGACTAGCCAGAATAGCAGTTTATAAACTCACCCCAAACACCTACATGGACAAACTTCCAGAAATTTTCATGTAACAGCAAAAGTAACATGCAGAATACACAAGAAGCTTTGCCCACCAATGGAGAATTACTGAACATGAAAAGTGCCAAGCTAAACCAAGGACTTGGTAAAATAAACAATTCCCTTTTATATAGAGGGGATTTTCCCAAAAACTTTCATACTATGTTCAAGATGTTTCTTACAGTACTCACTATATATGACATTTGAAGTTTTAAATATTGCTGAATTTAAATCTTTATAATACATAAATGATTACAGTAGTACCTTTCATTTTTATATTGAGAACACAAATTTGTTCATATTGTTCAATCAGATAAGACTTCTTTTTAAAGAAAACAGGGAGCTTGTAATAACTGATCCAACTGCCTTCCCAAAAGATGCTACTTAACTACACTAAGTGTCTTTGGATAATGGTTGGTAAAAGTAACAATGCCAAAATGAAGTTTTATATATTACTTTCCCTTTACTATGATCTAGACTAGCCCCATATCTTGGGCCCTCCACAATTACCCTCCTGACTACACCCCCACATCCCACCCCCTCCCATTCCCAAAGTGGGTAAGTAAAAGGCAGGCAGAGTGGCAATCTGGCTGCAACTGCCTCTCCTCAGAGCTTCCGGTCCTATGGATTTTGTATTTGATACAGAATAGCGTTCCTGTTACAAATCACACTCCACTTTGGAGTGCTTTTGGGAAACTATCTGTAGAATCGCCCATTTTTCTAGAACAACTGATGTTGCTGTGAACAGTTGCCCACATTTGCAGCAGTTCTGTTGGAAGCAGTTTGTGTACCACCATAATGCTTTTATAAAAACAAGGCTCTTTATTCATTTTGCTGCTTTTGTTTTTCACAATTCCAAAAGTTCTAAAGCCCCGATGATGAATGGGAGTTATACTGAACACTTCCAGGCACATCCCCAGGAAAACATCGTCAATGGGGTACAAGTCTATGCTTTCCGACACTTTGTATAGTCTCCTTGCAAGTGTCCCAGCCATCAAAAACCCACCACCCCCAGCGTAAGGTGGATAGTATGTTTTATTGTACAAAGCTTCAGGTATGTAATATTTGTTTTCTTTCTTTCGAATGGGTTTAGCCTTGTGCAGAACATCACCAACAAAAAGACTTTCAATTTTGGGTGCATTAAGAAACTCAAGAATATTCCCTGTGCTGACAAACACATCATCATCGCCTTTGAAAATGTACTCAACATTCTCACAATACGTGGAAAACCATTTGAGAAAGTTCACCTCTTTCAAGGTGAGATTGAAGAATGTATCCAAGAAGTCCCACTGAAGTATATCCCCAAAGATAGTGTTCTCATATTCAAGTAGTTTTTGATGGTGGAGCCTTTCATTTTCATTGGATGAAGTCCCCAGAAGAAATAGGGTTTTAACTTGCTTCCCATCCATCACTATTTCTTTGCCCCATGTTTTCCTGATGGCTTCCCTTCGGTCATACTGAGTTATGACAGATTTAACAATTAATAAAAGGTAGGTATTACCACTGCATTTCTCAGGATGGTTAAGAATCATTGGGAAATATCTACAGTGCCTGTATTGCAAGAATCCTTTAAAGTTTGACTCCAAGTTATTGAACCATTCAACCTGAGTGAAGTTGTTGTTAGGAGTACAGTTGGCAGTCATCACATCCCACTCTTTGGTCTCTTTCCTTGCTGCTGTTACCATCTGTACTTCTGTGGTGATGAGATCTGTTTTTTGGGAATTCCAAAAGTTGTCCTTGGGAGCGAAGAGGCTCATAAAATTAGAAGCCAGTCTGTCCTCTGCAGAACCTGATCTTAGTGAGATGTTCTGTAATTCCTGGCCAGCTTTGCTGCTTCTCTGTAGCAGTGTCAACGTTATCACAGTCACAAAAGAGATGATGCAGCAAACTTTTAATAGTTTCAACTTCCGAATGCACATCTTCATTCGAATGCACACCTTCAAAATGTTTTCAGAGCTTCAATAAAACAGAGAATAGTTTAACATCCAGATAGTTAAACTTGAACCAGCTACCTTGATTGATCCATACTATGTTTCTTTCATTCTGCACGAGAACAAAGAGGTTCTCTCTGCTTTATACTCACTGCACTCAAGAGGCGGCTAGATATAGTACCTGCAGGGGAAGGGGATCCAAGGTTATGGGGAGAAAGCAGGATTAGGTTATTGAGTTGAATGATAAACCATGATTGTGACAAATGGCAGAGCAGGCTTGAAAGGCCAAATGGTCTCTTCCTGTTCCTATCTTCTATGTTTCTATAAACTAACTTGTTTCTCCCAAAGTTAGTGAAAAGAAATAACTACATATACAATCATCAGCATTTTACACCATTTTGGAGACCTGGTCAAACTCAAGAGGTTTTGGCTTTCAATGCAAGTCAAAGGCCATCTTGATAGCAGTTTTATTTGCAATTGCTAACATTGCAATGCTACTTAAAGGAAAGGTTGAATAATTACAGGCCAGTCAACCTAACCTCAGAAAACACTGAAGGACAGTAGAAATTTTAATTTGGAAAAGGCACAAATTAATCTCAGACAGTCAATATGAGATTTAGGGGAAGTCATGCTTGACTAACTAATGATTACATTTTTATGGTGGCAATAAGGAGGGCTCAGTGACAATCATGCATGATGGAATCTATAGGGATTTTAAGGCTTTTGACAAGGTCTCACGTGGCAGACCGGTCAGAAATAAACAATCATGGGGATCCAAGGGAAAGTGGCAACTTGGATCTGAAATTGGCTGAGAGGCAGGAATCAAAGGTAATGATGGATTGGTGTTTGGATTTCTTTGACCTCAGTGGGTCACTTATTTCTTCTGGTACGTAAAAGCAATTGACTTAAATGGAGAGACCCAATTAAAATGTTTGCAGATGATACAAAAACGCTGTGTGGCTATTAGTGAGAAAGAAAGCTGCAAATTGCAGGAAAATTTAGTAAATTGGTCAACTGATAAGAACAGCTGAAATGAAGATCAATCCCACGAAGAAGAGGTAATCCATTTGATGAGGACAAACAAGGCAAGAGAATAAACAAGGCAAATGAGAGTATACAGTAGATGGTCATTGAGAAGAGTGTGGGGGAACAAAGGGACCTTGGTGCATGTGTACAGATCTCTGAAGATATGAGGATAGATGGTTAGCATGGTTATAAAAGCATGTGGCTATTTTCCCTTTTACTAAAGGGAAGAATCAGTAGTTTATGCTAAAATTGTAGAAAATATTTGTCAGGGTTACAGATAAAGTACTGGATGTGGTTATAGAGTCCGAGGTTTATAACACGGAAACAGGTCCTTTGGCCCAATTTATCCATGCCGCCCTAAGCTAATCCTAATTGCCTACATTTAGCCATACCCTCTATACCCATTGTAACTATGTAAATGCTTTTTAAGAGATAAAATTGTAGCCACCTCTACGACTACCTCCAGCAGCTTGATCCAGACACTCACGACCCTCTATCAAAAAATTGCTCATCTGGACACTTTCATATCTCTCCCCTCTCACCTTAAATCTACGCCCTCTAGTTTTAGACTCTCCTACTTTTGGTTAGTTCTCGGCACCGCCCAACAGAAAAGGATAACATCCCCCTAGGAAGCGTGGGAAAGAGTTTACAAGGATACTGCCAGGACTGGAGAATTTTAAATGGACAGGAAAGATTAGGGAACGTGGGTTTGTTTCCTTTAAAACAGAGATGACCAAACCAAGGGAGATTTAATTAAGACGCATCAAATTATGAGGAGCTTAAACAGAGTTAATTGAAAAGCCCTTTTTCCCTTTGCAGAAAAGTCAAAAACCAAAATGGGAGGGGGAAAAAAAGAGAAATATGTTTAAAGTAATTGGCAGGAGAATTAGATAGGGCTAAAAGGAGAAAATGTTTTACCGAAAAAAAAATGGCAAGGGTCTGGAACTCTGCACAAAATGGCAGAATCACATTTAGATACTTGGATGTGCACATTGTAACCTCGAGGGCTAGGAGCCGGAAAGTGGGATTAAGGGAAATTGCTTCTTTTCAGCCAACAAAAATATGGTGGGCCAATGCTTCCTTCTGTAGTTATAAACGTTTAAAAAAAAACTGCATTCAAGTTCTCAAGGCTACCACAGAGATTCTTGAACTCAAACAACTACAAATGCAAAATACTGCAGATGCTGGACATCCATAATTAAAATAGTAAATGCAGGAAATCGCTACAGAAATGGCAGTATCTGCTGAGAGCGTTAACACTGACAGATGATCTCTCAGAGCTGAACCACCAGCCCAGTAACAGAAATATTATAATATTGTACTCATCTGCTCTTCCACTAATCCTGTGGCTGCTGTTTCTGTCTGAGGCAGGGAGAGCTTTCCATGGTGCCATGCTTACATTTTAGACAGCTATCAGACTGCCTAGTCAGGTTGGACCCGGGCTAGGGGACAGGGACTTTTCACATCACATTTTTGTCCAGTTTTGCAAAAAGAGTACTGCATGGAACAGCCCAGCATATTGAGCACATCTGGACAGTTTTTTTGGGGACTTGATTCGAGACAGTTTGTGATTCACAAACCTTTCAAAACAAACACAAAGAAATTGTGCAAGAGGCTTTAGCTGGACCCGAAAATAGAACATTGTTTTGTGTGCACAGGGCTTCTTGCTCTCAAAATCAATCCTTTAAAACAGCATTTCAGAATTCTACAGTGAATAGTAAACCAGCAACTCTTGGGCAGCATGGTTGTTAGCACTGCTGTCTCATACAACCGGGACTCAGGTTCAATCCCGGCCACGCACGAGGGGTTTGCACACTGTGTATAGGTTTTAGAACATAGAACATAGAACAATACAGCACAGAACAGGCCCTTCGGCCTTCGATGTTGTGCCGACCAAAATAAAAAGCAATGCCCCTCCAAACTAAACCATCCCCTTCTCTTCCATATACTTATCAATTAACCTCTTAAACGCCACCAAACTTGGCGCATCTACAACAGCTGCAGGCAGGGCATTCCACTCCCTAATCACTCTTTGAGTAAAGAACCTACCTCTGATATCCGTCCTATAACTCATACCCCTTAATTTAAAGCTGTGTCCCCTCGTGCTAGCTTTCTCCATCCTAGGAAAAAGGCTATCACTGTCCACCCTATCTAAACCTCTAATCATCTTATATGCTTCAATAAGATCCCCTCTTAGCCGCCTCCTTTCTAACGAAAACAACCTCAAATCCTTCAACCTCTCTTCATAGGACCTGCCTATGGGTGGGTTTTGTGTGGGTTAAGTTGATTAGCCATGCTAAATTGTCCCTTAGTGTCAGCGAGAGTGCAGAGTGAGTGAATGTGTGGGGATAAGACTTGGATGGGATTATTGTTGGTGCAGACTCAATGGGCTGAATGGTTTCATCTCTGTTACATCCACACATTTCACATAGATAACAATAATGATACAAACCTCAAACTCCAGTTCCTTGACAGTCAAATATAGAAGTCAATAAGCATCCAAATAGTTTGGAGCCTGCTTGTGCCCACACATCTGACTGCAGAAGATCACTGTTTAGAAAGAAGGGAGAAAACAGCTAATTAAAATATAAACTTGATGCTACCAAGCCATTCTAACCAATCATAACTCACTAATAAAACTTCACCCTCGAGACAGAGTTTGATTCTTCAATGGCGCATTGGCCATAATAAATTCTCCCTCAGCGTATCCGAACGGATACCCGAGTGTGGCTAGAGGATTTTCACCATAACTTCATTGCAGTGTTAATGTAAGCATTCTTGTGACATTAATAAACTTATCCTTTTATCTCAGTCACGAATCCTTCAAAATATTTGATTTCCATCACTTTAATCTTTCTAACCATTTTTGAGAAATGTGATGTCGTTTGGCATAGCTAAATAAAGTGCAGTCAATAAAAGTCTTATAATATAAATGAGAATCAATTCAAGGTACTGAATTAGTTGACCTCATCTTATGCAATGGTAGAAACATAATGATTGGTTATCCCATGTCCATCTCCCCAATGCTCGCTGATTTATTTTGGCTCCTGCTTAATCGACACCACAATTTTAAAAATTCTCATTTTTACTTTCAAATCTCTTCACAGCCTGTCTCTCCTGATCCCTTTAATCTTTTTCAGCCCTACAACCCATCTGCAAATAGCTGCATTCCCCACAGCCTGACCTATTGAACATAGAACACTACAGCACAAACAGGCCCTTCGGCCCACAAGTTGTGCTGATCATATCCCTACCTACCAGGCCTATCTATAACCCTCAATCACATTAAATCCCATGTACCCATCCAAAAGTCTCTTAAAGAGACACCACTGAGTTCGCCTTCACCACCACCAACGGCAGCTGATTCCATTCGCCCACCACCCTGAGTGAAAAACTTACTCCTGACATCTCCTCTGTACCTATTCTCCAGCACCTTAAATCAGTGTCCTCACGTAGTGACCATTTCAGCTCTGGGAAATAGCCTTTGAGAATCTACCTAATCAATACCTCTCAACATCTTATAAACCTCTGTCAGGTCACCTCTCATCCTTTGTCTCTCCGGGGAGGAAAAACCCGAGCTCCCTCAACCTATCTTCATCAGGCATGCCACCCAATCCAAGCAACATCCTTGTAAATCTCTGCACCCTTTCAATAGCTCCCACATCTTTCTTGTAATGAGGCGACCAGAACTGCACAGTACTCCATTTGGGGTCTGGTAAGGGTCTTATAAATCTGCAGCATTAGTGTCTCAATTTTAATTATTTCAACATTGGTATGTCTGTCTTCAGCTGCTTATACTCCAAGTTTTAAAATTCCCTCCCTAAAATCTTCCCTCCCTCATTAGCTATATTTAGCCATCCTTTGAAACTTACTATCTTGATTTTTGATTTATTAGCTCCTTGTGTGGCTCAGAGTCCAATTCTGTTCTGTAATATTCCTGTGAAGTGCCTTGGAATGTTTTATAACTCTGATGGTACTAAACTATTATTTGGAATGGCAGAAAGTACTTATACAGATGGATAGGGATGGAGCACCCCTATGTTCTGTGCATGACATCAATCACATCAACACTAGTATGTGATTGCCATCATATGTGCAAAACACTGCCATCATGGAACTGTGTACAGGTGAGGATAGAAGAGCTTGTGCATGCTGTAGAGTGCTGTTAGAGGAGCAATGGGTGCCTTTATGACAACATTGTTTTTAGCCACTATTAACAACTCTTAACATTCACCCAATTTTCATTACTAAGACGAAATAACATCCAATACAAGTCTGAGATTATAGGAAATAAATATTGAATGACACTGACAGTTTCTAATTTTCAGCAAAATTGCAATTCACAGGTTCAAGTATGTGTTATGTATATAAAATGGTGAGATTCTGCAATGATTTCATAAGCAAAAGGGAAACAGTTATAAAATTTTGGATTTTAAATCTTTGAAAAGGTTCTGGCATCCTGGGTAGGAAAATTCAATTGAATGTTGTACCACCACCACCCCACCTCCCCAAAATTGATTAAACTCCCTAAAGCAGAATCTTCATGTTTCACAATTTTAGGATTAACACATCAGATTAGTCATGATCTCATTGAATGGTGGAGCAGAATCGATGGGCTGAATGGCCTACTTCTGTTGTTTGTTCATAGTACATAATTTAAAATAATACAAGTGAACTTTCTTTTGTCTATTTCATTTTATTTAAATGCACCTGTTTATTTCACAAAGCCTGCACCTAACTTAATCAGAGTAAATCTACTTATTAAAAAAGGAAGAGGGCTGGAGCAGTTGCTTAAGGTTTCGAAACGAACGCACAATTCACACATGATGAATTAAAAGAGTAACCTAAGGAATTGGATATCTTAATTGCCTTTTGTAAGCAAGATTCTGTGTAACAATGAGAGTTTCTTGCATATTTGTAATAATTATGCTATCTGTTACAGCCCTGGGAAATGTCCTGACTGGTCTGACCACTGATACTGTGGTCAGAAATAAGATACATTACTATGCTGGCAAACATGGTACCATGTGGGGTATTGCCAAAGTGTGGCTAATTTATATTAAAAAGGTAGTCAAGTGTCAAGTTGAGCTCATTTTAAAAAAAACAGCAACATACCGTCTCAACATAATGAAATGTAGTTCAGTAGAAAAGTCTCAGATTTTTTCTTTCAAATACAAAAAATGCTAAATGAGTGCCAGTGTACAATGCCACATTTTTGCCTAATTAAAATAAACAAATCATATTTACAACAGTAAAAACTCTGTTGGATTGAAGGGCAAGAGAGAATGGACAAGTGCTGTCCAAGGTAGTAATTCGATTAAAGAAGTGACTATTCAAAGTTATAATTACAGCTCCAAAATTAGGTCACATGGAGTCAAAATGATAATCCCAAAGTTCTGTAACTGAAATAATTAAATGAGGTGTCAGAAGTGTGTTAAACAGTTTTCAACTACAGCCAACAATAACACCGTAATAATACCACACCTGTACCCAATTCCAAGGATCAGCCCTATTGTTCCTCAAAACTGTAAGAAAGCATTGTGAAATTCAGTAGGGCAATAAGACTCTTTGAACTTGCCCTCAAGGTATCTCGATGTTAAGTAAAAGATTAATTTTCCAGGTCCAATCAATCACAAATTAAGTTTTATGATTACAGAATAAGGTCACCAATATCTGATATCTTGCACTTGATGTATTATCAGGCCCCTTCATTCAACTTTCATCAAGGAAATGCCTGCCTGGTACACAACCTTTAACACAGCACAATCTTAGCTGCACTAAACTGGAATTGTAGTGATACTACCTGTCTTCGAAATGCATACATTTCAGGAAGACTGCAAATAATCCATTCAGATCAAGATTGTACAACATTTTCATCTGAAAAGTCTTTCCTGCTTTCTTGAAGTCAGCATAAAGAGACAAGTGAAATGTTGTGACAATTCCGTTAATAACATTCTGGATTGATCACCATGAGAGAGAATGTGAGCAACTCCAAACGATCTTTGCTCTACAAGAATCATCCAACATTCTTGTTAACATCTTTCTACAGTCGTACAGCAGAGAGCAACAACTACTCAGGAAGTGGTTTTCAGTTTTTAATCTCTGGACCACAAAAAACCCCATCTGTTTTCACTTTGCACCATAAAAAAATTGAGTTAATGGGAAACTTACAGTTTAAAAAGATAATAAACTAAAAGGAAATTTAAGACTGAAAATAGATATTTTCAGAACAGAACATTGTGATTTTTTTTTTAATAACAATCTGAGAATTAATCTTACATCCACAATAAATATCAACTGTATTGTAAACCTTGCTTGTGAAGCTAGGTTATTGTTCTTCAGTTACGTCATGCACACCAGAAACAGTCTAATTGCACGACATGATGACTGGAATTTTGCCGTCCTGCCCATCACAGGAAACATAGCAGGTTGGGGTGGTGGGCCATTTGTTGACTTGAGCGATATTTTCCAGTCTTTTGTGGGGGGTGGGGGGGGGGTGACTGGTGCACTCAATTTATAATTAAGTATTAAAAAGGTCATTTTTACTTAAAATTGATAAGTCACAAGGACCCGATGATATCCATCCAAGGATAAAAAGAGGAGAGAGTGTGGAAATTTCAGAGGCACTGGTGATAATCTTCCAATCTTCTTTATACACAGGATTGGTGCTGAAAGACTGGAGAATATTACACCCTTGTTCAAAAAAGAGGGTACAAGGATGATGCCATCAACTACAGAGCAGTCAGCAGTGGGGAATTTCTGGGACACAAATCAATAGTTACTTAAATAAATGCAGGATGACTAAGCAAAGTCAGCATGGATTCATAAGTAAAAACAATGTTTAACTAACTTGGAATTTGAGGTTGTAACAGAGATGGTTGATTAGGGCAATGTCGTTGATAGTGTACTTGAACAAAATTCTAATTCCTGGAATAGAAAAGGAAAGTAGGCACGTAAGTGACAGGAAATATTAGTGATAAGCAGCTGTTTTTTTCAGATTGGAGGAAGATTTGTAGTGGAAATCCAGAACAACAAGCAATTAACCGATTTCCCTGAACAACGCTGGTACAGAATTTCATATTCTAAACATCTTGTGCCTCCTCACTACTTAGTGATTATCTTAAATTGGTTTCATCAAATCAATGGAAAAGTTTGTTCCTTTTTACTGCACAATGTAATTCTTCAAGCTTTGTGACATTACTAGGCCATCCCTTAATCTTCTCCTTTCCAATGTAAAAAGCCAAAAAATTATAAAGAACCCTGGATGGCACAGTGGCAAGCCAGGGACCCAGGTTCAATTCCTGGTTTGCGTCACTTTCTCCCCATGTCTACGTGGATTTCCTCCCACAGACCAAAGATGTGTGGGTTACAGTTGATTGGTCATGTTGAGTTGATCCTAGTATCAGAAGGATTAGCAGGGCACATGAGGATTATGGTAATAGGGATTGTGGTCAGTATGGCCTCGATGGGCTGAATGGTCTCCTTCAGTACTGTAGGGATTCTATGATTCATATTCAAGAATATCCGAGTGACTTGACACTGCACTTTTTCCCCTCCCATTGTTTTACACTATTAGGACAATAGAAAAGCAAAATTTGCTTTTCTGAACATCTAAAAACTATTCACTTTGTCATACTTCAAAAGTAACCTGAAATTTTTAATAGCCATTAAAATAGGTCAACAAAACATATGCTAGCAATTTAAGCAAAAAAAATTATATTCTTAGTACATCTATACTTCCCACGTCAAAAAATGCAGGAGACAGACACAATACATGCTTAATATGGTTTCCATGGTCAATCTTTTCTGGAATAGGTCACTAACTTGACGTCAGGAGGTACATTGAGGGGCACCACTTAAGCAAGGCTGACCAGGAGATCTGCTAGAGGAGTCTTGGATGGTTATCAACCAACCTGTTTTGCTGCATTGTGGACACACTTGTTTGGCCGGTCCTAATGTGGAACTTAAACCTGGAGCTTTTGGCTCAAAGGCAGAATGCTACCAACTGCGACACAAAGCTGCCCTTTGTCTAGGCTTACCTTATAGCAAGATTACATCGACAAGGCACGTCTCTTAGTGAATGCCAAGTCAGTGAATGCCAAGTCAGTCAGCAACCAATTGCACAAGTCTGAGAATCAGAAACAATAGTAAATGATTCATAGATCATGCTGCCTCTAGTCAGCAATATAGTTATTACCAAGGCATTGGCAACTAGTCCTCCTTTTGGCTTTCACTACACTATAATGTGGAAAGATATGGAGGCTTTGGAAAAGGTACAGAAAACATTTACCAGGACGTTGCCGGTTTTGGAAAGCATTAATAACGAGGAAAGGTTGGAGACACTTGGTTTGTTCTCACTGGAGAAATGGAGGTTGAGGGGCAATCCGATAGAAGTCTACAAGACAAGGGGCAAGGAGTGGATAGTCAGAAGCTTCTTCCTAGAGCGGGAGAGTCAATTACCAGAGGGCGCAGGTTTAAGGTGTGAGGGAAAAGGTTTAATGGAGATGTACAAGGCAAAACAGAGTAGTGGTGCCTGGAACTGCTGCCAAGGGAGGTAGTGGAAGTGCTACATCAGTGCCTTTTAAGGGAAAACATTGACAAGTAGGATGGGAACAGAGAGATATAGTCCCCAGAAGGGTAAGGGGTTTTAGTTAAAACAGGCAGCATGGTCAGTGCAGGCTTGGAGGGTCGAAGAGCCTGTTCCGGTGCTGTAGTTTTCTTCATTAATTACTTGGGCCACATGAGAAAGCCAACAATTTGTTCTTCTCACCAGTTAATACATTCTTCTACAGCCATGAAATTGTAAACAGTAGCTAAGTAATTATGCACATTTAGATGTGTGCTACTTGCCTGGAGATGAACATACCCCACAATGTAAAGGGAGAACAGTTTCCACAAAACCAAAATTATATTTATCATTATTCTGCCATCTTCAACCAATGATAGGAATGCAGGCTCAATTCTGGAACAGTCAGGTCAGATCATTTGTTGCACTTGCTAGGAATAAGCCAATTATAGAAAGGCAAGTTTGCCATAAACAAAGTTATCCTCACTTGCCAACTGATCTCTGCTGATGTCTTGCTGCAGGACTGGCGTCTGCTTTACAGCATTTGAAATCATATGTTGTCATTTTTGCCAACATCCTGGAATCAGAGCTCCGAGTGTCCCATGGGCCTTTTGGCACACGTTACCTCCCAATATAGGGAATCTCTGGGAACGTGGCCATCTCCCATCCTGTTCAAAGCAAAGTTTTCTTTGCTTGATTGCGGCTAAAGGCTTCCATTAGACTCTGATCAGAAGTAGAGACACACATCTTGAATGCTGAATACAGGGTCAATGGCAGGGTTCTGAGGAATGTGCAGGAACAGAGAGATCTTGGGGTTCATATCTACTGATCTCTGAAGATTGCCACTCAAGTGAATAAAGCTGTGAAGAAGGCTTATAGTGTGTTAGCGTTTATTAAAAGGGGATTTGAGTTTAGGAGCCATGGAGTTATGTTGCAACTATACCAGACGTTGGTGAAACCACATTTGGAATATTGTGTTCAGTTCTGGTCACCTCACTATAAGGAGTATGTGGAAGCATTGGAGAGAATGTAGAGGAGATTTATCAAAATGCTGCCTGGTTTGGAGGGTAGGTCTTATGAGGAAAGGTTGAGGGAACTGGGGCTTTTCTCTTTAGAGCAGAAGAGGACGAGAGACCACTGCACAAAGGTTTATAAGATGGTGAGGGGGGAAATCGATAGTCTCTATATGTCCACTATTTCCTCAGGTAGACGTAGCTGTTACTGGGGGGCATAACTATTAGGTTCACAGTGGGAGATATAGGAGGGATATCAGAGTAGATTCTTCACTCAGAGCGGTTGAGGTGTGGAATAGACTGCCTGTGATAGTGAAGTCAGACACTTCAGGAACTTTCAAGCGGTTACTGAATAGGAACATGGAGCACACCAGAATTCTAGGGAGTGGGATAGCTTGATCTTGGGATTAGACATAGCTTGGCACAACATTGAGGACCAAAGGGCCTGCACTGTGCTGTAACGTTCTATATTTTACGTTCTATCTTTCTTGAGAATCCGGAGAAAAAAAGGTCACCGTTTAAAAATAAAAGATCACTCAGTCAAAACAGATATGGTAAAATTTGAGGGTCTTTGGAACTCCCTCCTTGAAAACAGTGGAAACAGATGTTTGTAAATACTTTTAAGGCAGTGATGAACAGATTCTTAATAAGCATGGAGATGACTGTAATCTCCAATTTGCATGATGCCTACACCCGTTAACCTATCAGACCAACCTTTATCTTATTAAATAGCAGAGCAGGTTCAATGGGCTTATCCCTGCTCCTAATTTGTATGTCCCACAATATAGTTTTCTTGACATCAATGGCAATGGATGCCATGATCCATGAGCCTGTGGAGCTGATCTTCTAACTGACTGTCAGCATAAGTGTACTCTGATCAGGATATCAGCATTTGTCTTCACATTCAGTCTCAACAGATTGATGGTGTACACTGCGTCCATGCCGGCTGGGAAAGCACAGGACAGTATAAGAGATACCAGAGAAGGGGCCAGGGTCACAGGCTTGCTTCACACTCGTTAGGGTGGAGCCAAACTGAGCGACACCGTGGATGTTATCATTTGTCAACCGATCTGTCAATTTGGATGGAATTAGCACCAGATTATCAGAACACTAATAAAAGGGTGTCTGTCCAAAGCAGCCAATGTGACACTTTGACCATCCACACTGACAGGCTACTGGGCCAATAAACATAGATCTCAGTAGAGCAAGGGACCATGTTTTGCAAAGAGGATTCTGGGAGAAGTCGGTTCAGTCACCTTAACCATTCTGTAGATAGAAGACCAGGTGTCAAGGAGCAGTTAAGCCCAAGACATTACATTAGTTTCTCCCTCTCCCTCCCATTCAACCAAAAAGGGCACCATGAGGAGGACGAGTAAATAAAAGCAAGGCAAGATTCTTATATCTTTAAGCATACAAGATGGCAGTTAGGGTGGTGATATGCTCCTCCTGCCAGATGTGGGAGATCCAGGAATTTTTTAGTGTCCGTGACAACTATATCTGTGGGAAGTGTGACTAGCTGCAGCTCCTCAGACTGTGTGGTTTGGTTGAAGCAACAACTGGACACATTGCGGAGGGGGCAGAGAGTGTGACAGACACTAGCTTCAGGGAGATAGTCACACCACAGGTCTATCTGGATGATGGATGACCACGAAGACAGGCAGGTATATCCCTCTGCAACAGATATACCATTTTGGATAGTGTTGGGGGAGCAGGGGAAGGGAATAATCTTTCAGGGGAAAATGCCAGCAGCAGCCAGGCCTGTTGCACCACAAATGCTTCTGCTGTATAGCAGAGTCAGGCTAAATCCAAGCAAGTGATAGTAGCAGGAGACACAGCAGTGAAGGGCACAGACAGGTGTTTTGTGATCGCAAACAAGACTCTAGGGTGGTGTGTTGCCTCCACGGTGCCAGGGTCCTAGATATCTGAGCAGGTAGTCATGATGTGGAGATGCCAGAACACTCACCCATCTGACAAAGGAACAGGCAGTTCCGAAAGCTAGTGGTGTTTGGTACAAATAAACCTGTTCGACTTTAACATAGGGTTGTGAGACTTCTTACTGTCTGAGCAGGTACAGAGCATCCTGAAACAGGAGGGCAAACAGGCAGACATCAGTGGCACTAATGACAAATTCAGGAAGAGGTCACGTGGAGATAATTCATAGAATCCCACTAGTGTAGGAGACGGCCATTCAGCCCATCAAATCTGCACCAATCACAATCCCACCCAAGCCCAATTCCTGAAACCTCACATATTTATCCTGCTAATCCCTGACACTAGGGTCGATTTAGCATGGCCAATTCACCTAGCCATCACATATTTGGGGTATAGGAGAAAACTGGAACACCCTGAGGAAACGCGCGCAAACATAGGAAGAATGTGCAAACTCCAAAACAGACAATGGCCCAAGGCCGGAATTGAACCTGGGTTCCTAGTACTGAGACAGCAGTGTTGATCACTGTTGCCATTACTCAGGGAGTTAGGTACCAATCTTAAGGCACTGATCCTCCAGGATAATCATCTCAGGATTACTCCCCGTGCAAATGAGACTTGGAACAGGGAGATAGTACAGTTGAACATATGGCTAATGAACTGGTGTAGATGGGAGGACTTTAGATATACAGATCACTGGGATGTCTTCTGGGGCAAGTGGGATTTGTAAAAGGGTTGCACCTGAACTGGAGGGGCACCAATATCCTGGGCAGGAGGTTTATTCCGGGAGGGTTTAAAGTGTGGCAGGTGAGAACCAGAACAGCAGGCCAGAAAGTGGAGAGATTGCGGGCGGGTGGGGGGTGTGACTGAGATAAACATTGCATAGAGTAGGAGCAGACAGTGGGAAGCTGTGGGGCTCTGCGGGACTGGAGGTCATTTGCTTCAATGCAAGTAGTATAAACAGGTAAGGCAGATGGACTGCGTGGAATTGTGATGTTATTACAATTATGGAGACGTGGTTAAAGGAGGGGTGAGCTTGGCAGCTTAACATTCTGGGATATTGTTGTTTTAAAATGGGACAGAAGGGGAAACAAAAGGAGTGATTAGGGAGCGCATCACAGCAGTGTTGAGGGGGAAATCTGATAGAAGTCTACAAAATTATGAGTATCTTAGACAGGGTGGATAGTCAGAGGGTTTTTTTTTCCAAGAGTGAAAGTGTCATATACAAGGCGGTACAGGTTCAAGGTGAGAGGGGGTAAGTTTAAGGGAGATGTGTGGGTGAAGTTTTTCATGGAAAGTGATGGGTGCTTGGAGTGCACTGCCAGAGGTGGTGGTGGGAGCGGACACATTAGCAACACTTAAGGGGCATCTGGAGAGATATGGCCCAAATAAGGGTAGAAGGTTCTTCTTTAAAGTTAGGGCATCGCGATTGGCACTGGCTCGGAGAAGTAAACGATTGTTCCAGTGTTGTATTTTTCTTTTGTTCTTAACTTGTGCACCCTCAGGTCAAAGGGAATGCCTGAGAATGACATTTTCTCTCATGCCTTTATGCATGGAATGTTGGTGTGTGTGTGTTAGGACATGTATTTTCCCATGGCTGTACCTGCACTTGCTAATAGATGTAGGTGTATAGAATGCAGAACAGAGTACACCTTCTGGTGATTAGCAGGTCTCCATAGCACTAATCAGATCTCAGATAGTATCATGACATCGTGTGCCCAAGTCTGCCCTATCCATAGTATATAAAGTGTTCAGTCGCCACTGTCTATTTTCATTCGTCAACACTATTGAATCGATCTGATCCAACCCTTCATTAAAACCACAGAGGAGAAATAACTTTGCCCTTTGTCCCAGCATATCAAACAGCTTAAACCCGAGAAGGTGATGTCCAGGAAGGGTGGTAGCAACCAAATCCCCCTCACACCCAAGGGAGGGAATAAACCAGATCCCCCAATGTATTGGTTGATCAGGACACATGAGCAAGCTTCTTTTCTTGCCTGTTTAACACTTAATTTGAGAAAATTCCTCTTTGGCAATGCACAGGTTCACACATTCAGCTCACTCTACCGGAACATACAATTGCACTCAGCATGTGGCAAAACTTCAACACATTCCTCTACATTACAGAGCCATTTAACTACATAGAAGTTATCACTTTGAAAATCAACTAACCAATCCAATCAGTCCATGTGTATGTATTTTCCACGTTAACAAATAGTTCAATCACATCTCACCATTTTGTTCTGATATCCCTTCATCTCAACCCAAACTAAATCTTGATCATCAATTCTGGAAGATAATTTCATGTTCTACCAGTGGAAGTAAATTCCTTTTATTCTCCATCACATTCAAATTTGAAATCTACATTCCCTTATTCTTGCTTCTTCAATCAGGAAACTATTTACTTCACCTTTTCAGATTTTTAAGTACATTTACCATATCGTTATGCAATCTTGCATTAATCCAAGTATTTCTTATGTAATATTTGTAATACCTCAAGTGTAGGAGTCTTAGCAGCATTGAGGAGCAGAAGGATCTTGGGGTCTGGGTCCATAGGACTTGTAAATCAGCCTTGCAGGTGTATGTTGTACTGGCCTTCATTAATAGAGGGATTGAGTGTAGGAGTCGGGAATAATGCTGGAACTTTATAAGGCCCTTGTCAGAGCTCACTTGGAGTACTGTGTGCAGTTCTGGTCGCCTCACTATAGGACGGATGTGGAAGCTATTGAGAGGGTGCAGAGGAGATTCACAAGGATGTTGCCTGGATTGGGGGGCATGCCTTATCAAGATAGGTTGAGGGAGCTAGGTCTCTTCTCCCTGGAGAGACGAAGCTCGAGAGGTGACCTGATAGAGGTTTATAAAGTGTTGAGAGGAATAGATAGGGTGGATTCTTGGAGGCTATTTCCCAGAGCTGAAATGGTTGCTATGAGAGGACACAGGTTTAAGGTGCTGGGAAGCAAGTACAGAGGAGATGTTAGAGGTATGTTTTTCACTCAGAGGGTGTAAGTAAGTGTGTGGAATCGGCTGCCGGTAATGGTAGAGGTGAACTCGCTGGGGCCTTTTAAAAGGCTTCTGAATGAGTACATGGGATTTAATGGGATTGGGAGTTACAGATAGTTCTATGGCCTGGTAGGTACTGATATGATATGTCCAACTTGTGGGCCAAAGGGCCTGTTTGTGCTGTAGTGTTCTATGTATTTTTATTTCTTGATATGCAAATCTGTTTCATATCCTCATTTGTGGTATTGGGTTCCACACAAGATCCCAATTAGGCTTTATAAAGATGGCTCAAACTCTGCCTTTTTATTCCATTTCATAAAACTTAAACATCTATTTGCCTTCTGTTTTGTGATGACCTTGTCAATCAACCCCACGTTGCCTTAAACATCCCATGAACCCGTGCTCCTGGAAACCCTCCGCCGCTTTAAACGAACAAACTGTTTGGTGAGGTCTCAGGTTTATGCCATCCAGTCCGCGATTCATTCCCCACCGCCAAACTAAGTTAGAATTGGGAATGGGGGACGGCACAGATTTACTTGGCCTGTTGGGTGGAAGAAACAGAAGTGCGGAGCAGGAATCACTGGAGTAAATGTCAGCACGAACGGAGGGAGGGGGAGGAATGAGTGAGTACTGGTGTGGATCCAGGGAATTTAGATGGACTCGGGGTGGTTTGTAGAGAATGAGAGATGAATCAGAAATTGATTTATTTGGCCATTGTGAGAATGTGGTTGAATATACCAGCATATTAAAAATATTAAATTTTTACTCTGCCTAACTTGTTACAATTTTGTTATTTATCGGCAAGGAATATTAGTCATAAAAGCGACAACACCTAAATCCTAATACGGGGATAGAATGAACTCTGGTCCATTTCATGAACCTAGAATTTGACCTGGAGTTCCCTTGTGTAACGGGAGATTGGGTTGAAAATAAAGTTTAGTAACATATTGCTTGGTCCATTTCAACATTGAAAAGGTTTAGCACCATTGATGTGAGTAGAGCTGCCGAAACTTACAAGTGGATAACAGATCATTCACTTCTCGGGGATAAGAATGTTTAAAAACTTCATTTTGGTTTAAACAAAAACATATTTAATACCACCCCCCCCCCCCGTGTTTCACGATTGACCACAAATAGAATCACTGTACTGCAAGTTGTGACATTTAACCAATGTCCACAGTCACTGATTTGGGAATGGAAAAGTTGTGATTTTTTAACAAGTTTCATTTCATTTGGATCCCAATTTACGCTCCAAGTTACAGTTTTTAGTAAAACTCAGTCCCTTAGTTCGCAGCGAACGCACACCATCAAAGTGTGTCTCTCGATGCAACGTTTTCTACAATAATTCCGCGTAATTTCTGTAAGCAGTATTTCACTTACCCTAAAAAGTGGGATCCAGAAGTTTAATTTAGAAAGAAGTTTGAAGGGCGTGTACTTAACCATTCGGGATTTAATTTGCTCAGCTTTTACCTAAATCCTTTGGGTTTACGCCGAAACAGCACAGTCGAGCCAGAATGTAACTGTGTGTAAATTCCAACACTGCCTCCAGGTTTTTAACAGCTTGGGCTGCCTGTTCATTATCTTATCAAAAGACACCCGGCGGAAGTAATATGTTGCGCAAGTCAGGACGCACTCCTTGCTTTGCATAGTCCTTTCGCACATCTGGCTGCTTGGATGTCCGGAATCTCCTTTTTAATCTTTTACTAATAAGTTCTTTAGCTCCGTTTAATGTAGAAGCAAGCTAATGATTTGTCCGTGAATAGATAACCTGAACCAGGAGTTATATAGAACGGAGTCTCTTTACGCCGTGATGCATGGTTTCAATCAGAGCAATCATGCAGGCATTACAAATGGTCCCTATGTGCATGCTTAGGGGAAATCAATTGGGTATGGAGTGTTCTCTAGTAACTATTAGAAGAAAGTGAGCTAAGACTTGGAGCCAAGCTAGCTTTTGATTAGATTAGATTTATTATTGTCACGTATTAGGATACAGTGAAAGGTATTCCAGAAGAGAAAATGCTGGAAAATCTCAGCAAATCTGACAGCATCTGTAAGGAGAAAAAAGAGCCGAAGTTTTGAGTCCAAATGACCCTTTATCAAAGCAGTGAAAAATATTGTTTCTTGTGCGTTGTACAGACAAAACATACCGTGCGTGGAGTACATAAGAAAGAAGAGGATGCAGAATATAGTGTTGATGTTTCAGTCATACCCCATCATTGAATATTCGAGCAGTATTTGTATTTTGGCTCATCCAATGCAAGTATATAAGGATGCTGAGAACTATGACAACTTTAGTCTAATAGTGTCAATTCATCCAGGGTCAGCTTGGCTCCGTTGGTCACACTCTTGGGTCATAAATTTGAAGATTCAAACCCCCTCTATTAGTGGGTAATGAGGAAATACTATGCTAGCCAGGCTGAGTTTTTTTTTGGATTAGATGTTAATTTGACTGCAGTCTATCCAATCAGTTAGATGTGAAAATTTGAATGGTAAAACTGGAGATTGGGAGCAACAACTTCCCAATAAATGTTCATTACTGAGTGATTGATTTCAGGTGTGCCATATTAAGATCCCTCCAGGCAAGGTATTTCTCTGTGAGAAGGGAACTTGCAGGGACAGTTAGGGTAGGATCATCTTATTCACTGTTTGATAGCTGATTGTAGAAGGATAGTTGGTGATTTATTTTGGAACAGGTAGACCTCAAGTTATAAAAGATTAGAATTCTGTGAAACATGGAAATGGACTGCTTCTGTATCTGAAATTTGCAAACTGTACCAAACATTTTGCAATCATTGACATTTCTGCCTTTATGATGGTGAGATAGTCATTGATGAAGCAATTAAAGATGGTTAAATGTAGGACACCTATGATATGTTGGTATATCTGAATATAACATATAGATATGTATGTTCCAGGATCTGATAGAACAATTTGCCTGCTGTTCTTTTGGCACCATAGAAATGTAATATCCATCCAGTCCGCGATTCATTCCCCATCGCCAAACTAAGTTAGAAATTGAAGTGTTTATTAATATCTTTGTAATGTTAATCTTTGAACTTTTACGTATCAGAGAAAATAGCTTTTTATTTTAATATTAATCTGAGGTTAGTTATGCACTTCTCTCTGATGGAAGAAAACAACTGCATGTTAATAATTTATTGATGGCGCGAACAGTTTCTTTATTCCATGTGTTTTAAATTCTTACACAGATAATACAAGAATGATTGATCATAAATGTCAAGTGTGTAACCATTTTAAATTAAACAGATTGTCTACAGCAACTGAACTTGAATGCTGTTTTTTACTTTGTGTGATTTGTGCTCAGCAAACTGCCTGTCACAATAGTGAAACACCTGATTAGTAATTCTTTTGCGACAAACAGTATCACAGTACATTTATTTAAAATTGCTACTTTTACTTTTCTATAACCTACTTAGTATTAAATTGTAATAAATTCCAAATGGTTTTTCTTCTTTCTCTTCTGTGGTGGAGGGTTTTTTAAAGCAATTTTTCTTCATTTCTCATTTATTATTCCAGAGATTGTCTTTTTGGAATGTGACTCTAAGTGCCCATTCTTCATCTGTATGGTCAATGTGAGAGTGTTGGAAGATTATTCAAATGTGGAAGACATTGCAACAGTTTAATCTGGACCATGCCCTATTCCCATAGAAATGCACATTCCCTAAGAGCAGACAATAGTTTGTAAGTGAAAAGTTAGTGGACTAAGTGAGTAGGCAAAACTATAACAATTCAATTTTAAAGTTTATTTATTAGTCACAAGTCAGGCTTACATTAACACTGCAATGGAGTTACTATGAAAATCCCTTAATCACCACACCCCAGCACCTAAATATTCAGATTGTGGGTGGAAACTCACACAGATAATGACTCAAGATAAGAATTGAACCTGAGTCCCTACCAGTCACCATGCTACCCTCATTTCACCCTGGAATGTAAAATAGGCTGATAAATTGCAAGTTACATTAGCTGGCACTCGTGGCACAAATGACCATCTCCAAGAGAGAACCTAACCATTTCCCCTTGACTTTCAGTGGCATCACCACTGCCTAATCTCTCACTAACAACATCTTGCCAGTGACCAGAAAATTATCTGCGTCATATAAATACTGTAGCTCCAAGAGCAAGTCAGAGGCTAAGAATCCTGTGATCAGTAACTGATCTCCTGACTCCCTAAAGTCTGTTCATACTTTCACAGTAACTTCATTGCAGTGATAATGTAAGCCTACTTGTGACACTAATAAATAAACTTTAAAGCATCTACAAGTCATAGGTCAGAAATATGATGGAATACTTTCCACTGGTCTGGATAAATGCAGCTCAAAAAACACTCAAGAAGCTTGATACAACCCAGGATAAAGCAGCATGCTTGACTGGCACCCCATCCACTACCATAAGCATTCATTCCCTCCTCCAGTGATAGTTGTGTGTACCAGTAATAGATGCACTGCAGCAACTTATCAAAACTCCTTGCATAGCACCTTCCAAACCTGCAACCTTGGCCACTCAGAGCCCAGCACAGGAGATGCATGAAACATCACCACACTTTATCCTGACTTGGAACAATATAGAAATTCCATCACCATCATTGGATTAAATTCCTGGATGGCAGTATGGGAATAACAACATTAGATGAACTTCAATAAGACGTTCAAAAGATGAATGAGGGCAATTGGGGATGGGAAACAAATGTTTAGCCAGTGACACCCATATCCTATGAAGGAATAAATGAACCCCAATTCTTCCTGTTCTTAAATGGGATACTTGTTTAGCTATTTATAATAGCAAGTTGTCTAAATACATGAATTATTAATCCCATAAAACTTTCTTTTCAAAAAAAAGTTATATTTAATTCACTTTTGTGTTGCAGATTATTTGTGTCATGGCAGGATAGACATGTCACCATTAATCAGTCTGAAATGCAGATATGTAAAGAGGGGAATAGATATTCCTATGTGAAGATACTCTTGTGAAAGGTGTGGAAAGATAGCAGAATATGCTAATTCACCTGCCCGCTACTGTTGATAACTCTAATCTGTACCATTTTGTGATTTCATCAATTTACTGATTAAACTGCTAATGAATCAAAACTATTTTTATTAACATGTAAATGTAATCAATATACCAGCAGATTTAAAATGAATGACAATTCTTTGCACTTTAACTTTCTACCAAGGTGCTTTAATGATAGCGATTTGGTCATGTTTTTATGATACTCTTAAATACAACATAATAAAGTAAAATTATAAAAGAACATAATGATTCCGATTTTGCACTCAGTTGCAAATGATTTATTTTAATTTTCATTTCAAATGATTTTTTTTCCCATTTATTCTTCCTATTAGTCCTTTTCCATGACTGTGCAACTTACTGGCCCAGATCTTCTGCAGAGGGTCTTACCCCTAAGATGCACTTGGAGACTCACCAGATGTGCCCAGGCTAGGCTACACAGGAACTATCCAGGAAATTTCACCTTCTGTTGGGCAATCACTCTGCGTTTGGAACAATTGGAAACCCTTAACTTGGAGACTTTGGATGGTTCCCACTCTCTTTACAGAATATTTACTGAGGAAAAATCAAAGATTCAAACCACTTCAGATATCTGAATACCTATGGTACTGAAACTGTAACTCGCCACACTGGATCACTCTGACCAGCCTCGCAACACTCAACAATGACCCCCGATTAGCCTCTTACCCATGACTCATTTATTTTCTCACCACCCCATGATCATCAAACCCTCCTGATCACCCAACCACACTTCTAATCCAACCTACCCCTCCCCAATTACTGACTATCCCTAACCTCTTGATCACCCAAACCCCCAATTATCATGCCACCCTTCAACATCCCCTAACTAACCCCCACCCCATGTCTACCTGAACCCTCAACATCAGGACTAACACCCACAGCACTCGACTACCCGAACTCCCTAGCTACCTCCCTGGGTTCCCACCACCAACTGTCACATCTCCCCAATCAGCCAAACCCTCCCCCTTCAACTAAACCCACCCTGACTACCTGAATTCTGCTGACTAATCCCCAATCCCTGACTATCCCCGACTCCTCAGTCCATTTCCCTGATGTGTTCTCTCTCCGGAATACCCCATGGGCTGGCACAGTGGCACACTGCTGCCTCACAGCATCAGAGACCGAGCTTCAATTCCAGTCTCAGGTCTGTGTACGTGTGTGTGTGTATGTGTACGTGTGTGGAGTTTGCACATTCCACCACCCCCCGTGCCTGAATGAGTTTTCTCCAGGTACTCTGGCTTCCTCCCATTTTCCAAAGACGTGCAGGTTAGGTTTGTTGGACATGTTAAGTTGCCCCTTACTGTCAGGGGGAACTTTCAGGGTAAATAAATGGGGTTACAGGGATAGGACCTGGGAAGGTGGGAATTGTTGTTGACGCAGGTTGATGGGCTGAATGGCCTCCTTCTGCACTGTAGGGGTTCTATGATTCTAATACCCCCGATGCAAACAGAATGGAACTAATGGCTTTTGACTGCTGTATATTGTATGGCAGATATATAGTTTTAATAAGCTACTTTCATTCCTAAAACATTATTTGTTACACATTATTGATTAATAAAGTTAAATAGTTGGAAAATTCCATTGCATAAATTTAAGTGCAAGAACTCCAGCAGACCTATTAAAACTGCACTGACATGTTGGAATTATAGACCTAGGCACTTATTATATAAGTGCAGTAAAAACAGTATAAACTAACAGAATAGAGACAAAATGAGAATGTAGACAAAATTTCCAGAAACTCCAGCAAAGCACTGACTTGCAATTGGATTAGATAGTCAATCAATAAGATTAATGAAGGAATGTGATTTATTTGCTAAGTACAAATTCTGTGGAAATGCATTAGCATTCAATGTCAACAAATTAATATTAATCAATTAGCATGCACAATTAATTGGTGTTTTCATAGGACAGACATCAGAGACAATAATTAATTTTCACTTACAATAGCGTTTATATAATACTTTGAGATGAAAAACACCAGACAGCATGGCTTTCAGAGGGCATATTGACACTTCTGGGCTTACCAGTTTCACAAAGACATGAAACTGGAGAATAACGTTGCTTAAATCACCAGTTGAAACTGTTGAGTTTGTATATAAATAAACTGTATTAGTGAAAGGCAGCACTGTTTTATTAAAATAAAACAGCACTGTAGTTATTAAAAATAATATCAAAACATTAGAAATGATCAGTGGTACAATAGAACAGCTATGAAACAGGTCGGCAAATATTCTGACTTTAAAAATCAGTTGTACCATCAGGAAAGCTACATAGTAGCTGCCGTGCTCAGATACAGCTGCCGGAAGGCTCTGTCTTTCATTGAAAATGTCTTTGTCAGAATGGGTCATGTGCAAATGGTTTCCTTTTATTGTCTCAATGCTGAGAAGAATTTGTTCTCAAAATTCATGAGCTTTCCTGATGATCCAGGGGATAAAGACAAAAAGTAGTGCTCGCAGGAAAAAGAAGTTGTTGCAAATTTCATTTATGAACCATCTTCATGACGAGGAGGATTTACGCATTAAAATACCAAAAAAAAATCAGGAAGATTTTTTTTCTGGAACAGACATAAATAGTACAAGCCAAAGTGAAAGTTGCTAAGAGTTTGCCTGTTATTGACACATTTGTGTAATCAACAAGGCTTAAGTTATCAAATTGTAATGTCCACAAGCTTAAATAATGAGCAATGTGTATGTACTATTGAAATGTTTTTTTAAGGCGTCTTTAAGTTGGATATCTTTGAATGTCCAAATGCTGTAGTGTAGCTTTAAGGAAGAGTTAAAGCTGGGGCACATTTTGGTTCCACTAAATCTAATATTAGCAGTAAATAGAGTCCAAAACTGTGACACTGGCTAGAAGGATAGCCCCAAGGCTAGAATTGCAAGCAATGGGTACAAGATTAATTTGTTGTGGGAAGCCAGAAACACACTTCCAATTGGTCAAGAACTGCAAATACTGTTATTAATTGTTTTGAACAAGTACACAAACATGGGCTGAATCTTGCAAAAGCTGTCTGCAAAATGCATGTAAACATAGAACATTTGCCAAGAGTTGGCATTTGTCACAGGACAAATGGGTAGTTGTCTGGAAACCAAGTTAGGAGTGGGCACTTGCTCTCAGGTTAGCATTTGTGTGGGACATTGTCAATCAATGGGTAATTGTTACTAGGCTGTAGCTAGCCATGAGAACTCAGCCTCAGGTTTACCTAGTGGTGAAAATAACTGCAAAACCGTAAGAACTTATGAAAGTATCATGAAAGTAATTATTATAACACTGAGGCAAAATGCAATAGCTGGTTATAGTTTAGCCTGGGATAGTTGGGGTAAAGTACACTTTTAATCATTTTAGAAAAGTCACAATTAGAAAGCTGTTTCCACTATGGCAGATGGGAGTGTTTGTAGTCTGAGCGAAGGTGTTCTGCAAAATGGTCACCCAGCCTGTATTTAGTCTCCCCAGCGTAAAGGAGATCGCGGTAGGAGCAGCGAATACAGTAGACCAAATTGAAGGAGGTGAAAGTGAAATACTGCTTCACCTGAGTGTTTGGGCCCTTGAACAATGAGGAAACAAAGGGGCAAGTATTGCACCCTCTGTGACTATATGGGAAGGGGATGAAGGGTTGGGGCAATGAAAGAATGAACCAGCGTGTCACAGAGGGGTGGCAATAAATGCTGACCCAGCCAGTGATTCTCATGACTTGTGAATGATTTTTTAAAAAATGTTGTGGGAGTTAATGTGTTTGCAATGAATACTGGTGGTCAATCTATTGCTAGAAATGGAGACAGTCTATCAAGGAAGGGAAGGAAAGTATCAGAGATAGACCACGTGAAGGTGAGAATGGAGTGGAAATTGGAAGCAGAATCAATAATCTTTCCAAGTCAAATCGAGAATATGAAATGGCACAGATATCGTCATCGATATAACTGAGATAGAGTTGTGAGTCTGAGCCTAATACTGAAATAAAGAATGTTCCAGATACCTCTCAAAAAGACAGCATTAACTAGGAACCACGCAAGTACCCACACGTTTCATTTGGAGGAAGTGAGATAAGTTAAAAGAGAAATTGTTGAACTTTGAAAAATGTAGCTTCAGCAGTTAAGGCAGACTGGAAATTTCAACAGTTAAGGTACACCGAGTAGCAGTCTTAAAGCTGTGAAAGGATTTGCCGAAGGGTTGGCATTATATTGGTCCAGCTAAAATCTTGAAGGATGACATGACCCAAGATACTAGGTTTGAGGAACCAAAAGAAGATTACAGAAGTCTTCATCCTATGGGAAAAGACAGACTGACATGCATTGACTTTGTGTACCATGCCAAGCCTCACCTAGTGGAATATTAAATATTAACCTTTATTGTCTAATATTGTTAGTTTATATTCTAAATTAGTGATTGTCCTTTACGGTTATTGCTCAATAAGAATTTTCTTGTGTTGAGTTTAATATGGATCCTGATCCCAATAAAATGAATATTATTGTCTTTAACGAACATCATATCAAGTTCAGTTCCTTCATATGAGCACAGTTAACAAGCTTCTATTGAGTAATTTCAACTGAAATAATATTGGACTGTATTTTGTGGTCAGTAACAAAAGTAGTTGACACTGATTTTGACAGTTTCTTACAAAGATCCAGTGATCCCTCTTTCCCCGGTGCCGGTTTGAACACAGTGCTAAGTCAAGTAGATCTCCAAGTGTCCAGCAGCAAAGTTATCTTTAGAAGGGAAAGCAGTGCATCACATTGAAGGGTTCTCAAAAATAGCAAAATCAGAAAGTTAAAACCACTGAATTCTTCCATTTTTAATTTTAAATACTAAAGTTAGAGAAATAAATGATTGGGACATATGTATGGGTTAAAATAGAAGTTAAAATATTATACACAAACTTTTAAAAATGCAGAATTTCTCCATCTAGAAAATTCTGACATTCCAACATATATAAAATTACTCTTTGAGGAGCAGAGAGGCTGCTTAGCAGTGATTATGGAGTTGGTACATCATTAAAAAACATCATTTCAACAGAAAATTATACTTTAAGTATTGGTACAGCAAAACTAATAGCACAAGAGTGCAATTTCTCATCAGTTCAACAGTTTCTTATTGATTGCATTCTGAAAGGGACCTCAGCAGCTCACCCTTTAGAGGATCATAAAATCATGTCAACAATGAGTGGCTTTCAGTGCACATAAGGACCCTGGAAGTTGTGGTCATTTTCAGGTGAGTAAGGATGGTTTCTGCTGGAGATTTTGCCATCATTACCGTTGCAAAATGTGGATCCCCAATCTGCTGAGGTATTGCATAATAGTGTTATTCCCCCCATCCTCCAATATCTTGTCCATGTTGGCATTTCTCCATATACAGAGAAATTAACATTGCTAAGAATACTGGCTACACCCAATTTCTTCCTCATCTAATGTCCATACTTGCTTACTTTTCAGCAGCAAAGAATGGGGTGGAGTGTAGAAACTTTGTGGTCCTCCACAGTACAATAGCTAGACATTCACTGAATTGACAAAAACATATTTTGTGACATTAGCCTCACTGTAAAAATCCTTGAAAAAGTTACAATTTGTTGAATGAGATGTAACTTGGTTTTAATGATTTATTAAATTCATAATTATTGTTAAACATCCTCACTGATTCTAAAAAGGTAACTTTATATTTTTGCAATATCAAATGTTTATAATATAAAATTCACATTTTAAAAATACATTTTAAAAGTCTGTCTATGATTCTTTAATTTTCCTTATGTTCAAATGTTAACTATTTATTTCACTGTCTAATTTAAAAGAAAAAATGATCAGTGCATTTTATTTCATAGTTTGCTGTCTGTGAGAATTCTTTAGTATGAATGGGTGCATTACCTTGCTACTGACATTGCTGCTAGATGCCTAGACCTTAATACCAAATGTAAAATTGAGAAGGGGGAAGTCTGTGCTACTGACATCACTAGATTTTTTTTTGTGGAAAGATTTCTTTACAATCAGTAGCAAAATGTTTGCTTTTTAATGATGTACCAACTCCATAATCACTGCTGGCTACATATTGAAGAATTTCACAGGTGATTCCTGAGGAAAGATCTATTGTCATTTCCTGTATGACTGGCTGCTTACAAAAGGAACTAAATCCAATTCAGTGTCTTCAGGAGAAATTGGAAAGAAGAGGATTTTTAAAAAAAATCTGCATCCAATCAATGTTGAAGACTGTCCACATAATCTGAAGCAGAATGATTATTTTGGAGTACACCTTGAGAGAAATATCAAATATTCTAAAGTGGAGGGCTAAAAAGAATTACTTTCTATAAAAATACAGTGCTTTGTACCAAAGCTAACACATTTTTCAGAAGCCAAATTTAAGTGCTGTTCATCTTGGCAAATGTCACATTGACCAAAGTAAATCCACTTCTTTAATGGATGTCAGGTACTAAGTGAAATTAGTTTTGGTATTCTCAGCCAGATTTTCATTGAGTAACACAACTCTATTATTTGACGCATTTTAAGAAAAAAACACAAGGATGGCTACTGTGACTATTTCAGATTTTTCATACTAGCGCAATTAAGAAATATTACTTAAGTATTTGTAGGAACTGCAACAAATAGAAAAGTGTTCCATTGATATTGTTGATAAACTAAGTGAATTCTTCTACTAAAGTAGCGGCTAGTTCAAATAAAAATACTATATTTGATGATGCAACATTTTCAGAGCAATGATCTTTTATTCATTTCATTACCATAGCAGTATGATAAAAATCAAAACAATTCCTCACACAACACATTACAAAACAAAATGAACAAAACTCAAAAACAGAATTTAAGACCTTCCCAAAATAAAAATGCCACTGACAGAAGTGTAACAAAGAACAAAAAGATAAATTATTCTATATTATTTACATTTGTTTGCCAGAAAATTCTTTGTTATGTAATACCAAATGTACATGCCAATGTATGAACATAATCTTTCTTTCATGTAGTGTTATTCCACTAGATTTGTAACTTCAGTTCTGTAGCTAGTTTGTGACGACATGGATCATTATAGGAAGCTGGCTACAAATTGAAGAATTCAGCAGGTGATTCCTGAGGAAAGATCTATTGTCATTTCCTGTATGACTGGCTGCCTACAAAAGGAACAAACAAGTTGAATTTAGATGCAAACAGCTTAACCCTGTTGTCCAAAAATCTTGCCTTTCTTGGTTCCCTGTTACTAAATGCATCAATTGTGAGGACAAACTTGTGAATCTTTCAGAGCCAACAGGGAACGAAAAATGTACTTTTTAAGGAATGAATAGTGTGAGTGAGAAACAGTGAAAAATATGCAGAGACAGTAACCAAGCAATTTGTCTGCGCAACAATCATTGCTTTGGTGTTAAGCAGTCTTCTGCACTTTCAACACAGTAGGATAGAAATGCATGCTCATTACCTATCATAATGGAAAAAACCAAAAAAAATCAATGTATAGTAAGTAGCCACTGACATTCCAGTTTGTGGCTCCCTCTGCCAGATTAGTTTGCTCGGAGATAGCTGATGTCAGCTGCACTCAGGAAAACAGGGTCCAAGTGCAGCCAACAATTGAGTAACAACCCTTATATGTGAGAGGTATATTGAATAAGTATTTAAACTGCACTCTTTTGAATGTAGAGGTGGAAGAAATAAATGCAGATGCAAAACTTAGATGCAGAAAACTGTGAAGGGGCTGGATACAGATTCACAGAATCAGATTACTACAATTACTACATGGGCCCTTTGGCCCATGAAATGCCCCAACCTGCCCACCTAACCCCACTTGCCAGCACTTGGCTCATAGCCTTGAATATTTTGGCATGCCAAATACTGTCAGAAAACAGTACCAGATCAAGCTAGAGTCCCAGGCTAGCCACACAGATCCTCTCCAACTATACCAAGGTCTGCAAAGACATAACAGGCTACAAGAGGAAGGCATTTAAATTAGCTGGTTCCGACGCACCCCTCCCTGATGATCTCAATGCATTCTATGCCTGTTTTGAGCACGAGGTCAGGGAGAGCATGCCCTCCACCCTTGGATAAAGCTGTATCTGAGGTCACTATTGAGTCACAGAGGTTTACAGCATAGAAACAGGCTCAACTTGTCCATACTGTCCTTTTTTTTAAAACCCCTAAGTTAATCCCAATTGCCTGCATTTGACTATATCCATCTACACCTATCGTAATCACATAACTATCTAAATGTTTTTTAAAAGACAAAATTGTACCTGCTTCTATTACTACCTCTGGTAGTTTGTTCCAGACACTCATCATCCACTGTGTGAAAAAATTCTCCCTCCAGACACTTTTGTATCTCTCTCTTCTCACCTTAAACCTATGCCCTCTAGTTTTAGACTCCCCTACCTTTGGGAAAAGATATTGACTATCCAGCTGATTTGTGCCCTTCATTATTTTATAGACCACTGTAAGATCACCCCTCAGCCTCCTGCATTCCAGATAAAAAAAAGTCCCAGTCTATCCAGCTTCTCCTTATAACCCAAACCATCAAGTTCCAGTAAATCTTTTTGCACTCTTTGTAGTTTAATAATATCCTTACTATAACAGGGTGACCAGAATTGAACACAATATTCCAAGTGTGGCCTTACCAATGTCTTATACAATTTCAACAAGACATTCCAACTCTTGTATTCAATGTTCTGGCCAATGAAACCAAGCATATCAAATGCCTTTATCACCAATCTGTCCATCTGTGACCTACCTTCAAGGAGCTATGAGCATGTACCCCTAGATCTCTTTGTTCAACTCTCCCCAAAAGCTTACCATTAACTAAATCCTGCCCTGGTTCAATTTACCAAAATGTATCACGTTGCATTTATCTAAATTAAACTCCATCTGCCATTCCTCAGCTCACTGGCCCAAGTGATCAAAATCCCGCTGCAATTGGCGATAACTTTCTTCACTATCCACTATGCTATCAATCTTAGTGTCATCTGCAAATTTACTAACCATGTCTCCTATATTCTCATCCAAATCATTAATATAAATACCAAATAACTGTGGACCCAGCACTGATCCCTGAGGTACACCGCTGGTCACAGGCCTCCAATTTGAAAAACACCCCTCTACAACCACCCTCTGGCTAGCCAAGTTTGTATCCATTTAGATACTTCACCCTGGATCCTGTGAGATTTAAATCATACAATAATCTACCATGTGGATCCTTGTCAAACGCCTTGCTAAAGTCCATATAGACAATATCAACTGCACTGCCCTCATCTACCTTCCTGGTTATCCCTTCAAAAATTGCAGACGTCAGAGCAGCTTTCTCGAAGGTCAACGCAGGAAAAGTGACTGTCCCGGATGCGGTACCTTGATGAGCATTCAGTTCCTATGCAGATCAGCTGGCAGGAGTATTAACAGACATCTTCAACCTCTCTTTACAACAATCTAAGTTCCCTATCTGCTTCAAGCAGACAACCATCATACCAGTACCAAAGAAAATGCATGCAGCGTGCCTAATGGCTATCATCTGATGGCTCTGACATCCATCATTATGAAGTGCTTCAAAAGGCTAGTCATAGTACAAATCAATTCCAGCCTCCCGCAGCCCGGATCCACTACTGTTCGCCCACTGCTGCAACAGGTCCACAACAGATGCCATCTCCCTGGCCCTGCACTCAATCCGGAACACCTAGATAACAAAGACAAACAATGTCAGACTCTGATTTATTACTGACTATTGACTACAGCTCAGCCTTCAACACCATTTTTCCCACAAAACTCATCTCTAAGCTCCATGGCCTGGGCCTGATCTTCCTAACCCACAGACCACAATCAGTAAGGATAAGCAACAACACCTCTTCGAGAATCATCCTCAACACCAGTATTCCACAAAGCTGTGTTCTCAGTCCCTTATTACATCTATGACTGTGTGGCCAAATTCCCCTCTAACTCAATTTTTAAGTTTGCTGCTGACACTATATTCTGCACTCTCTCGTAATGGGTTGGATCTCAAACAACAATGAGATAGAGTGCAGGAATGGGATAGAGAATCTGGTGAACTGCTGCAGCGATAATAATCTCTCCCACAATGTCAACAAAATGAAGGAGTTTGTCATCAATTTCAGGAAGCATAGGAGAACATGTCCCTGTCTACATCAATGGGGTCAAAGTAGAAAGGGTTAAGATCTTCAAGTTTTTAGGTATCCAGATAACCAACAACTTGTTCTGGTTCCCGCAATGCCAACACTATAGTTGCGACAGCTCACCAATGCCTCTACTTTCTCAGAAAATCCAGGAAATTTGGCATGTAAGCCACAATTCTCACCAACCTTTACAGATGCACCATAGAAAATATTCTTTCCGGTTGTATCACAGCTTCATATGGCTTCTGCTCTGCCCAAAACCAAAAGAAACTACAAAAGGTTATGAATGTAGCCCAGTCCGTCATACAAACCAATCTTTCATCCTACCTGTACTTCCCACTACCTCAACAAAGCAGCCAGCATATTTAGGGATCCATGCACCTCTCTTTCACCCTTCTTCCATCAGGAAAAAGATACAAAAGTCTAAGGTCACGTACCACCTGACTCAAGAACAGCTTCTTCCCTGCTGCCATCAGACTTTTGACCTTGGGTTAAGTTAATCTTTCTCGATAACCTAGTTTTAATTGTAACACTATATTCTGCATTCTCTCATTTCCTTTTCTATGAACAGTATGCTTTGTCTGTATAATGTGCAAGAAACAACACTTTTCATTGTATGCTAATACACGTGACAATAATAAATCAAATCATATCAAATCAAGTACTCATCCAGGTACTCTTTCAAGAATGTGATGCATCCCGTCTCTACCAACCTCCCAGGGCAGTGCATTCTAAACCATCACCACCCTTTGAGTAAAAATGTTTTTCCCCAAATTCCCCTAATCCTACCACTCCTCACTTTTAACTTTTGCCACCTGTAAGTGAACCTTCAACTAAAGGGAACAGGTGCTCCCTATCCATCCTGCTATGCCCCTTATAATCTTGAACACCTCAATCAGGGTTGTCCCTCAGTCTTCTCTGCTTCAATGAAAGCAACCCAAGCCTATCCAACCTCTCTTCACAACTTTAATGTTCCATCCAGGCAGCATCCTGGTGAATCTCCTCTGTACCTCCTCCAGTGCATTCAAGCCCTTCCTATAATGTGGCGACCAAAACTGCACACAGTTTGCCAGCTGTGGCTTCACCAAAGTTCTATACAATCCCATAATGGCCTCTTTGCTTTTGTAATTTATACCCTGATTGATAAAGCAAGCATGCCATATGCCTTTTTCACCACCCATTTTCCTGCCTTCAGAGATCTATGGACAAACCTTTGTTCAGACCTTTCATAGTATACTTTCTCGTCAAATTACTCCTTCCACAGTGCATCACCTCACACTTTTCAGAGCTAAATTTCATCTGCCACTTATCTCCCATTTCTCTATATCTTCCTGTAACCCAAGACACTCAACCTCACTGTTAACCACCCAGCCAATCTTTATGTCATCAGCAAACTTACCGATCCTATCCCCCATATAGTCATCTATGTCATTTTTATAAATGACGAACAACACAGGGCGCAGCATGGATCCCTGCCACTGGTCACTGGCCTCCAGTCACTAAAGCAGACCGTCTGTCACCACCGTCTGTCTCCTACCGTTAAGCTAATTACGTATTCACCTACATGGGTAGTAGGGTACATATGTGGGATTACGGAGATAAAGTGTGGATGGGACTGTTGTTGTTGCAGGCTATTTACTTTCGCAGTCTCATTTAAAAAAAGTATCAGGACACAAACATGGTATTGCAACCTGCAGAGCTACTATCCAAATACTAAGAAGTAGGATTAGGTCGCGTGGCCCGTCTTTCGACTGGCACAGATACTATGAGCCAAGTAATCTCTTTCTGCACAGTAAACTTTTTATGCTTCAGGCTTCACATTCACAAAATGCAGGCCATTTCCCCATACTGATTCTCCAGTCACTTTCCATCCATCTCCCTTGATAGTCCCTCTTCCCAGTCACCCACCCCCCTTTATCACTAGTCTGAAAGCCACTGCAACACCAGCTGCAGGTTGAGTGGATGGGATTGTGAATTAACATTTCATCTGTCAAATGACACATCCGACAAGAAGGGCAGCACGAGGTTAGCCTCACAGTGCCAGAGACCGAGGTTCAATTCCAACCTCAGGTCACTGTAAGGAATTTGCACATTCTCTTTGTGTCTGCGTGGGTTTCCTCCAACACTCCAAAGATATGCAAGTTAGGTTGATTGATCATGCTAAATTACCCCTTAGCGTCAGGAGATTACTAGGGTACATACGTGGGATTACGGAGATAAAGTGTGGATGGGACTGTTGTTGTTGCAGGCTTGATGGGCTGAACAGCTTCCTTCTGCACTGTAGGGATTCTATGATGACAGCATTCCTTCAGTACTACATGAAAATCCAGCCTAGAATATCATATCATTGTCAAGTCACATTATTGCTCCATTGCCACCACAGGGAACAGTTCTAGACTCTCATCCATTTACAATCTATATTAATAACACAGATGAAAGGACCAAGGGCATTCAGGGATGCTATCCAAGGATGAGACTATGAAAGGAGGGCTATCAGAGATTTGATGGGCTATGTGTTGGAAAACTGTCTCTACTTATAGTGGCAGAATAAGAGGAAATCTGAATGGAAGGATGTTTGTGCATAGACCATTTGGATTTTACTGTCTTTTCCCATTTATTCATTGAATATAATGCATACATTTCAGTGACACAACAAATAAACAAGCTACATCATTGTTATCTTTTGTTCTTATGTTCCACGCTAAGCAGAGGAAACAAGATCTGGATAGGGCACTGAGACAGAGATGGAGGGGGTGGAGGAGGCATAAAGAGGCCACAAATGGATGGAGTGAAAGAAAGAAATGGCAAGAGTACTTCCATTACCCTAAAGCACCACGAGGGTGGTGATATGGAGATGACACTTGATTATGGTCACAACCTCCATACTCTCCCCGAGAGCCAACTCTTTGCCCTAATCACCCTAACTCGGCCATGTAGCCAAGTGAGTGTACAAACATCTGTAGCAAATGTAAGACTACAGTCATTCCCTCAGTCTGACCTGCCGGTGAATCAAAGACCATGGAGAAGTCAGGAAGGTGTGCTCCAGTCCCCTATAAGGCACAGGAAAAACTGAATGTGGTATGAAGGCATTATGAGGTTAATTCAGGAGCATTCTCCATTGCAGTGCCATCCTATAGCAACAGTCATGATCCATAAAAAAATGCAGGAAGCAATTCCCACAGTCATTTCAATTCACAACCAGGTTTTATGCCACCACACAGGTCTTGCAGGATCCAGCTGTTGAAGACAATCCTTATTACAGAAGTAGCTGTCATTGGACATGACACATCTGCTCCTCCTGTCCCATCAGAAACCCAATTCCCAATTCTCTTATCCTGACGGATATGTGGGACACAAAAGTTTGTGCCCAGTGCATGCATGACTAGATTATCAGGCTTATTCCAAGACCACGCTTTATCATGGCAATGTGGTTTGTTGTTACTGATCTTTTATTCATTTCATTACCACAGCTGGAAACACGTGAATGTCCCTAACATTTTACAGTGTAATTAGGGTATGTGGGTGTCATTGGCAAGGCAAGCATTTATTGCCTGTATTTAGTTGCCGTCAAGTCCAACTAAAACCCCTGTAGGCCAATTGGTGAAGGATAGAGGTTCTAGGATTTTGACCCAGCAACAAGTAAGCGGCAATATATTTTAGGATGGTGCGTGACTTGGAAGGTATTCTGGAGGTTGTGGTATTCCTGTGAGCCAGCTGCTCCTGCCCTTCTGGATATTAGGTACTAAGTACTTCATTGCAGTGTCAATGTAAGACTACTTGTGACTAATAAATAAACTTTACTTTTTATTAGAGGTTGTGCATTTGTGAGGTGTTATCAAAGAAGCCTTAGTGAATTGTTGAAATGCATCTTGGAGATGGTACATATTTCATTATTTCTGTCCAGAGTTAAACTGCTTTGTATAGCAATTGATATCACATAAGTGGAAGTTGATGAAAAGATGCATAATGCACCATTACAAGGTTAGTGGAATCTTCTTTCAGTCTTTGCTACTTGAAAAATAATTTCAATCACTTCTCACTGTTTTACATACATTGCTGGAGCCTTGAACCTTTTTCACACAGAATCTCATAATCTTCAGTTGAGCTCAGTCATCAACTCAATAGATCAAATGGTATTGTTATGCTCTAGCCCTTGATAATGACTTGAATGTATGTTTTGATCCAGAGTCAGGAGTCCTATCGACTGAAGCAAGCTGAAACTTAATCCAAAAGTTGTGTAACTAATAAATACTGACAGAAGCAACATTCACAAAATAAACCTGGCTCACTACTTTTAAATGCATAAATTTAACTAAGAATGTGTTTTTACAAGAACAATGGCTTTCCCCATTTACTAAATAGCATGATTAGGCCAGCAAATGTCAGTGAATATGTTTTACTGCTGCTGTGGAATAGAAACTGGTCTCCAACTAAACTAAAACAGCCTGTTTCCAGGTCAAAGTGTTTCCCTAAATTTTCCAGTTTAGAAAACAAAGGGTAACAATTACAAAGAAGTAACACAAATGTACTGGAGCTTTTATTGATGTATGCATTTCAACTATGCTGTGGATTTTCTGTTGTGCTATGTTTCCTCCTCCACTTTTCAATTTGCCAATGAAAGCATTAAGCAGGAAACAGCAACATCTTACAAAAAAGTGGGACAAAAGATACGAGGAGCCCACACTTCCAAAGTCAATAGTTCAGAGTGCAAAAATTCAGAGTACAAAATTTGGCAATAAGTAGCATCCGATAATATATTGTCTGCAATTAAGGTGCATTTGTCACAACAGGAAAATGGATTGTAATTGTTTTTCTGAAGGGCTTGTTTGTATGTACTTTCAGTTGCTCACTCAGTTACCACATAGCTGCTTATACTAAAAACGGAAAAGGAAATTATTTTCTCCAAATTCATGATATATTTAGGATCTTCTAAATATAAATGGTGCAGGTAGAGAATGGTATTTGCATTCACCTACGCAAGATGGGATGCTGCAGTTCAAGGCGGCAGCTCACTATCACCTTCTCGAAGACTATTATGGATGGGAAATAAACCTTGCCAGAGACACCTATATCCCATGAAAGAACTCTTAAAAATTTCTTTCCACGAGCATGACAAAAGGACTCCAAAGATGAATATATTATAGCAAATTAAATCAAGGCTGGAATCTTGCACTTGCACCCCACCCCTCCCCACTGGGAAGCTTAGCAGATGCAGGAAAACTAAAACGTGGGGTAATATGGCAATGTTATCATGCCTATCTATCTGTCCCCGATGGGTATTTTTCAATTCACTTGTCCCTGGCCAGTGCAGATCACTCAAGAGCTTCCTCTTGCTACCCAATTAAATCTGGCAAGCCCTGTGGTTGAGCAGGGGTGGAGTTGCCTTCTAGCCAAGTACCCTGTGTTCATCGGCTGTAAACCCCCACAACGTACTTCATCCCCTACATTTTTCCTCACTAAGCCTGCCAACCTGGCCGCAGGGAGAGCCTTTCAACTCAGTTCCATGCTGCTGGCCTTCAGTGGCTAACATCTTAGCAGTGGCCACTGCTCCCATCTAATTGGCCAGTCACTCTTGAAGGCGAGACTTGCTCACCATGAGGAAAAAAGTCCAGCTGAAGGCAACTAAAGATCCAATCCAGGCCCCAGAATACAATTCTGTCTCAAGAATGCGCAGTAAAATTTCTTGTAAGGGAGACCATACAACAAAATGAGAAAATTGCAGTCAAATCAATGTCAACAAAAACACAGAAATCAGTTAGATAAAAAGTCTTGTATTCGTATAGTTGGTTTTCATGGTGTCAGGAAATCTCAAAGCATCACACAGCAATTCAGTAACTCTGAAGTGCAAACACTTCCAGGACAGAAAAATGTTAAGATGGAAAGGCAGATTTTTCATATTTCTCAAAACACAGCACTATCATTTAAATTAGGTAGTACACACATATATATGAATTTCCTAACAGATTGAGTTAGCCCAAAAGTTGGAATGTTAACAGTCATTGTACCTGCATCATAAGATGTCATGTGACAAATAGGTTTTTTCCTGGCTTGGCAGTAATAGAAAAAAGCAACAAGAAAGTGTTATCTGTATCCAAGCACCAACATCTACTTATTGCCAGGTAGGCTGGAAAGAGAGGGAAAAGCAAACTCAAAGACAAAGCACGTGAAAAGAGAGGGGAAAAAAAAACTAAATGAATAAAAATACAAAGCAGAAAAGAAAACAAAGTGAGATGCAGGAAACAAGGTAAGCAACATTAAGTTTAGAACATAGAACATAACAGCACAGAACAGGCCCTTCGGCCTTCGATGTTGTGCCGACCAAAATAAAAAGCAATGCCCCTCCAAACTAAACCATTCCCTTCTCTTCCATATACTTATCAATTAACCTCTTAAACGCCACCAAACTTGGCGCATCTACAACAGCTGCAGGCAGGGCATTCCACTCCCTAATCACTCTTTGAGTAAAGAACCTACCTCTGATATCCGTCCTATAACTCATACCCCTTAATTTAAAGCTGTGTCCCCTCGTGCTAGCTTTCTCCATCCTAGGAAAAAGGCTATCACTGTCCACCCTATCTAAACCTCTAATCATCTTATATGCTTCAATAAGATCCCCTCTTAGCCGCCTCCTTTCTAACGAAAACAACCTCAAATCCTTCAACCTCTCTTCATAGGACCTGCCCTCCATACCAGGCAACATCCTGGTAAACCTCCTCTGTACCCTCTCCAATGCCTCCACATCTTTCTTATAATGTGGGGACCAGAACTGCACACAATACTCCAAGTGCGGCCGCACTAGAGTTTTGTACAGTTGCAACATGATGCTGCGGCTCCTAAATTCAATCCCCCTACCAATAAAAGCTAAGACTCCATATGCCTTCTTAACAACTTTATCCACTTGACTGCCTACTTTCAGGGATCTATTGACACATACACCAAGATCCTTCTGTTCCTCAACACTATTAAGAGCCCTACCATTAGCCCTATACTCTACACATTTATTGTTCCTGCCAAAGTGCATTACCTCACACTTTTCCACATTAAACTCCATTTGCCACCTCTCGGCCCAGCTCTGCAACTTGTCCAAGTCACTCTGTAAACTATAACACCCCTCTTCACTATCTACCACTCCACCGACTTTAGTGTCATCTGCAAATTTACTGATCCATCCCTCAATACCCTCATCCAGATCATTTATAAAAATTACAAACAGCAGGGGCCCCAAAACAGACCCCTGAGGCACACCACTTGTCACCGAACTCCACGATGAATATCTCCCATCAACCACCACCCTCTGTCTTCTATCTGCCAGCCAATTCCTAATCCAATTAGCTAAATCACCCTCTATTCCACACATCTGCATTTTCTGTAGAAGTCTTCCATGGGCCACCTTATCAAACGCCTTACTAAAGTCCATATATACTACATCAACCGCCTTACCCCCATCTACCTCTTTGGTCACTTTCTCAAAAAAAAGTGACCAAAAGTTTATTCAGCCTATCTGAATTTAGACAGAATGATAAGGTTGTTCAAATATGTGTTTCACAAGTAAGCTGGTAGCTGTATTCACCCAAAACTTATACATGCATTCTTTTAACAGGCATCACCAGCAATGAGAAATAGGTTGATCTTCCCCCTCATTATACCAGGAATATGACAACCCATTAAGTGCCCTGAATGCTACCATTTTGTGGTGCAGTGTGTTGCAGAAGCTTTGGTATGATGAGTAGGGAGACTACATACAAACCTAGGCTTCCTCTGTTCTTTATTACTCACTCTGTTTGCTTCTGTTTGAGGACCCTCCAGAACTTGGACGGCTCGTCTGTTGAGGACCAGATTGAGAAAACTGCGGGGCAATTGTAGGAGTTTTGACCTTTCGTGGGCTAGTAAAAACGTCTGGAGTTCTAGGAATCTTGGGCCTACTGTCAAATGCAGTTTCGTAATCATTTTGCCTACAAGGGCAGAAACAACAGAACAAATGAACAAAGGACAGCTGATACACAAATCGGCCAGAATTCACTGATATCTTTTATCCCACCACTGCTGCCAGTGAGTGGAGAATTTGACACTCAACCAAATCATCGCTAACTGCAATGGGACAGGAGAAACCCAGCCATGGGCAAGGTCGGAGAATTCCGGCCATCATTAAAATTCAAGGTTAAGTGCACACCTAATTATTAAACCACATTTTAATTTTCATGACACAAAACTAATTCTGCCACCACTGCTGGAAAATATAGGAAGCAAGTGAACCATTAAACAACTGGATCTCAACTGAATGGTCTGCAAACTTTGTTTCTTCTTTGCATTATGTGAACAAAAATGTTGTCAAGATAAAGGGGAAGAAGATAAAATGGAAGGCAGGAAACTCAACTATAAATCTGATTATCTCTTACGCTGAACACTTGAATCAACTGTACCACATTCATGTTAAGATTGCGTAGAATGTTAACAAAGGAAAGAAGAAGGGGCAGGTTCACTTGGTTTTCTTCCAGTTAATTTAAATGGAAGGAAAATCAGATGGGTCATGTTTTTAAATTTTTTTTACTCCATCCTTAATGTTACAATGCCAATCCTCAGAGTGGACCAGGCAAATCCAAATCCATTTCTTGCTTGATCCAAAAACGAAATTCAAATTCCAATTTAATCTAATTTGTGGCCCCCACAAGAGAGGTAAACCAGATCCAAGCTGACAAGCTAAAACATCTTAGGCTTGATCTGATGCTTGATTTTGTTCTACCCCACCTTTGCTGCTTTGCTTTGCTTTGCTTTGCTGCTCAATTTCATCTGGTAAAAATGAAAAGTTCCTCTGCCTAGTTCACATTAATGGCTCAAGGATCATTAACCTTTAAAACAGCTGCATAAATTGATAAAATATACTTTGTTATAAAAAGATGTAGGGAAGTAACATGGTGTTCAGTACATCCTGTTAAAATGCAATTAAATGAAATGATTAACTTCATAGAATCCCTACAGTGTAGAAGGAGGCCATTCAGCCCATTGAATCTGCACTGATTCTCTGCCAGTGGAATCAGATGAAATTAGCAATGATGGATGGAAATATACACATTTGTAATTACCTTGAGAAAGAAATATAAAGATTTTCTTGTATGGTAATTTGTGCATTTTAGTATTAGCATTGTCTCCTCACCTGATAGATTGTCTATTCAATCTGTCAAAAGACCTGATACCTAATGAACTTGTAGCTGCTGTAAGATTCTGATCAAAATCACCAACTGGATAATCCAACTGCGATGTATTCCGATCAAAATCTGTGGGGTAAAAAACAAAAGGCAAATTCTATCAAAAGCTTAAGTATTACTAAAAAAAGCTTTGCTGCTTTTCACCTTGCCTTGCTTTGACAAAATATCTATTTCCAGCAGTAATAAGTTCTGTATTACCAGATGGCTAAAACTGATTTATGTGAATAATTTTAGTCTTAATAAAAACTGCACAATTTTGGGAATCTTAACTGCAAAATTTCATTTGTGTATGGAAGGGAAGATGTGTGGATCGTGGAAGAAATGGAAAGTTATGTTGGATCGGAAAAGTCTTCACAAGCAGTGGAATGACCAGACAATTTGGTCTGAGGCTTTGCTTATGGCAGGGAATTGTGCGAGACTGGAGCCAAAGACATGTTACAACATGCCAGCAGACTAGCTACAGTTTCATTGGGGGAGGAACGTAATGAAGAAGCAGCACTGTACCAGAGAGGTCGACATCTTTGAGTATTTTTTTATGAAATGTGTGTAACTCTGACAAAGGGTCATCCAGACTCAAAATGTTAGTCCTCCTCTCTCTCCACAGATGCTGTCAGATGAGATTTCCTATTATTTTCTGTAAGGTGTTCAGCGTGGATGAGGTGGTAGGTAGAGTGGGTGAAATGGCAAATGAATGAGTTGGGAGTTGGGCAGAGTGGCTGGTAGGTATTATTACATTTTATTTGTCAATTACTTTTTAAATTAATAGACATGCAGGCACAGAAGTGATTTAACATTGTAGCTTCCATTTATTTTAATTCAGCAACCAAACTAACAGCATGTATTCTGCAATCCAATAATGCAATACTGGCTTGCAAAGTATGGCAAGCTTATTAAAATATATAGTACATAACAAGTAGGGTGATTGTTGGCTGAGGTAGAGGTGGGTAGCATGGCAACTGAGTGAGGTGGCAAGGGCGTAGGGCAATGAGTAGAATGGCGGGTGACTGGTCATTAGGTTAGGGTAGGGCAGCAAGTGGGTTGATAGATGAATTGGCAGGTGTGGTTCGGGAAGAGTAGTCAAATTAGGTTATGGGTTAGCGTGGTCAGGAGAACTGGTTGGGTGGGGAGTTCATATGAACGATAGGAGTGGCGGTATGGGACAGTTCTATAGTTACTAAGGAAAGATACTAGGTGTGTGATCTTACTAGCTGTTCATGCCATGGTCCCGCTGCAGCGAAGTCAGAGAATTTGGCACCCCAGCCAAATCTCCATTCATTGCAGTGGGATGAGAAAATCCTGCTGATATGAACGGCCATAGTATTCTGCCCTAGATATTTTCTGTGTAATATTTCCTGGCTATGTTAATTAGAGATATTCAAGACTTTCCACCCTTGTGGAAGATGATCCGGAGGCTGGAAGAACAGGGGCCGATATTGTGCAACGTTCTTATTATTTTAGTACCGTAATAAATGCCCCAACCAGCACGTTGCTGAAAGACTTAGGAAAGATATGGCAAAATATGTAAAGACAAGTTACAGTTAATATAAATCAGTATTAAGTTTAAACCAATAATACAGATTTTCAGCTTACTGACAGGAGAAGCACCAAAGTCAGAAGCACTGGTTCTACTTCCATTTCGAGTAGGTGGCCGTGTGCTCTGTTGCGAATAGAGATTTCTCTCTGCGCTGGGGCATCGACTTTCATGCTTATTGAGAGCTGTTCCTAACCTACAAATTATATAGAAAGTGAAGTTTTGACAAATTCTGTGTGGACATTTGATTACTCAATTACTCAATAAAACCATTTTTAGAAACTCAGAGTAATGCAAATTAAATTGTCCCTCCATTTGTAACTAATGAAGATACTACACATTTTGCAGCAAGTTTATTTTACTTAATTATTTTTCTTTTTAAGATTTTCTGTCTTTCTTTGGTTTACTTTTCTATTACTTTCCTTCATAAATACACAGTTTTAAAATGGATACTTCACCATTTAATGTTTCATCATGGTTTGAAATTATTTTATTTTCTCAATATTCATACATTATAAATAACATGTTACATCACTGAAAAGACTGCGATTATTTGTTCTGTGTCTAATGTGACTACAACTTTTCAATTCACATAAACAACAAAGAATAATCTACATTGTGATGTTTCACTATACTGGCATCCCACATGTGCAGGTGCAGGAGGTGGTAAAGAAGGCAAATGATATGTTGGCCTTCATTATGAAAGGTTTCAAGTACAGGAGCAGGGATATATTGTTTCAATTATATAGTACTGTGTGCTGTTTTGGTCTCCTTTTCTGAGGAAGGGTGTTCTGAGGGAGTGCAGCAAAGGTTTACCAGGCTGATTCCAGGGACGGCGGGACTGGTGTATGAGGAGAGATTGCCTTGGTTAGGATTGTTTTTGCTGAAGTTCAGACAAAAGAGGGGTGGATTTTATAGAGACATATAAAATTTAACAGGACTAGACAGGGTAGATATAGAGAGGATGTTCCTAATGGTGGGGGAGTCCAGAACCAGGGATCACAGTCTGAGGATTCAGGGTAGACCATTTAGGACGGAGGCAAGGAGATATTTCTATACCCAAAGAGTGATGAGCCTGTGACATAAAGTAGCTGATGCCAAACATTGAATGTATTCAAGAGGCAGTTAGATAGAGTATTTGGAGTGAATGGGATCAAAGATCATGGGGAAAAAATAGGATCAGACTGTTGAATTGGATGATCGGCCATGATCATAATGAATAATAGAGCAGGCTTGAAGGGCCAAATAGCTTTCTCCTGCTCCTATATTCTATGTTTCTATATGAAAATTCAAATTGCTAAGTACTAAGGGCAATAAAAGCAAAATTAAAACTGTCACAAACACAGAATAACTTATACATTACAAAATATAATGTTCTAGATATGAAGATTTCCACCAAGTAACCTGATCATTAAAGAAAACAAAGTGTTTGCTTTTTTATCACATGCTTTGATAAATTCAGACTACTTACGATGTATGGCCCACTCTGTGCATGCTGGGTGTAACTGGTCGTCGGAGAGGTTCATCAACACTTTCATTCAAAAGTGGCATAGGCTTCCTCCTGGTCTTTATTGTGTTTGTCATTATCTGTCAAAAGACAGAAAACAATTGTAAACATATCTGAAAGTGCACATATTTCACATCACTAAATTATGACAACGTGAGACTCATGACATCTGTTTGGAAGGGCAACTACATAAAGCTTCTCACAGTCCTCAGCTGTACAGCATTAGGGACCCGGGTTCCATTCCAGCCTTGGGTGATTGTCTGTGTGCAGTTTGCACTTTCTCTCCTTATGTGTATGGATTTCTTCCAGGTGCTCTGATTTCCTCTCTCAGCCTGAAGATTAGCAGGTTAGGTTGATTGGCCAATGCTAAATTACACCTCTGTGTCCAAAGATGTGTATGGTGGGTAAAGTACGTAGGGTTACAGGGATAGGGCCTAGGTAAGATGTTCTGTCAGAGAGTCAGTGCAGACTCGATGGGCTAAATGGCCTCCTTCTGCACTGTAGAGACTATATGAAAGCCAAAAGGACATCATACTTACCTGGTCATTGAAAGCTTATTCAACAATTTACATGTTTAGAACATATGTATTGCACCAAAATATTTTAATCATCAGTATAATTTTTTATCCTTCTGATAGGCAATAGATTTCAAATACAAATTCAAAAAAGGTTCTCAGTGGGGTGCATCTGTAAATTGATGCAAATACTTGTTATTAGTATTCATCAACTAATTACTTTTACAAGGTACATTTGCATGCCAAAATAATTAGCGTTGCTAGAGGACAAAAGTGGCTGTGACAGGGGTATAATCTTGGCAAAAAATACAGAAGAGCTTTCTATTCCTTTGCTACTAATATCATCTCTGATAACTTAATTTTTTTTACATTGGAATTTTCATTTTTCTCATTAACGTGACCCAAATGTATTCTGTTTTGGGCATCAACTGCAATTCTAGGATTTGAATGAAATATCCAGCCTGACTAACATTCTCAGACCTATTTCCTTGACTTAATATAATTCTTTTCTTTACCTTTTTTTTCAGTTCTATGGAATACTTGTTGTACATTACTCACAAATTATTAACTATTTCTTTTCATTGCACAATGAGCAAATATTTTGGCATTGAGTCATACAGACTAGAAGTTTCAAGGTACGTACTTTGATTTGATTTATTGTCACATGTATTAGCATACAATGAAAAGTATTATTTTCTTGGATGTCATACAAAGCATACCATTCATAGAGAAGGAAAGAAGAAAACAGAGAATGTAATGTTATAGGCATAGCTGGATGTAGAGAAAGATCAACTTTATAAACTATAAGGTTGTTGTTACCATGCCTTGGCTAGAAAGAGATAGGAAGTCAGGTAGCACCAGCCAAGGCTCCCAACATCAATCACTATTTTTTCAGAATTTGTTCTCAACGCATGGGTGATAATGGGAGTTGACCCAGGGAAAATTACAGTTCTCCGTGCAAATCTACAGTCTTAATGACTGCCATCATATAGACTGGAGTTGGTTACAATTCAGTAAAGAGGGTGATTGATTACAAAACCAGTGCCTCATAATGACTTTATGCTCGACCCTGAATAGTACACCCCTTTTACTCAATAAATGGAGTCAAGATTATTCCTCGGGAATCTGCTAGACGAGATCCATCAATAGTCACCCACCAGGGCCGTGCACTATTCCTGGTAGTTTCTCACAAGGTCAACGCTGATTATTAACCTCCCATATATAGTTATAACCACACTTCATCAGAAAAATGAAGAAATTGCAGAATTCTGGAAAAGTAATTAGACTTTGTTTAGACAGATTGCTCAATGAGTAATTGTTTCACCATCTGAAAGCATAACATCTCAACCAAGGAAGATGATAAACATTATTGTGGCATTATCTATAAAACTGCAATATTCACATTTCTTAATTGCAATTGCCTCATATTTTGTGCTTGGACAAAGTCCTTTGAAGGATTTTGGTCACTCAGTTTTTGGACAGATGTGTTGAATTGGCCAAAATGGGAGGTCCAGGCAGCTGTCAAGCCACCTGACTTCACCTTGATCTGTACAATATAAAACCAGATATCACAGGCCGTTTGACAACATACGTGCTGAAAATTTGCAAACTTCACAAATTTATATTTGGCTTTCACTTTTATTTGTTCTTGTTATCCTTGATGACTGAATTTTAGCAGTATGGTTGATACCAAGCTCAGATTATTGAAGCATATTTAAGCTGGATAAGGATTCACAGTAATTAGACTTGATGACCAATCTCTGTGTTAATGAATTATTGTTATCACATATGTTGGGATACAGTGAAAAGTTGTGCACTATATGGACAAAATATACTATTCAGAGAGTACATAGGAGAGAAAGAAAGGATAGGGCACAAAATATAGTGTTGCAGTTACAGGTAGGGTGAAGAGAAAGATCAGAGGACTGATCTGTCTGCTCAGATCTTCAACAGTTAACGTTCTATTCCAGAAAGCTTTTACTTATGTACATTATAAACATCCTAATTCAACAACAAGTTTCAGTTTACTTCTAAATATTGGAGCATAAGCAAATAATTCCCAGTTAATGCCCATCTCCTGAACACAATTAAATACACAATTGCTATCTGTTGCGGCAGCAGCATTTGTGACCAAGTACTTGCCGTAGCCGTCTTTATCAAAATAGTTTTCAGAAAGACCTCAAGATTGGTGCTGTGTTCTTTATTCTAACAGCAGTCTGATGCCATCTAGCATTTTAATGTTCAGGTGAAAATACTGAGCGTTCTACTGCATTGGATCACCTGCATAGTGGAGCTGCTGCTCCAGGGCTGCAAAATGCTAGTGCTTAAATGAACTCAGTAGTACCGTAAATGGTCAACTCTTCACCTAGTCTACTTGGCCATCATACTTGACTTGTGAAATTTGTAATGAAGAATTACTCAGAGGGTGATCTTACCAAAAGAGTTCTAAGTGCTGAACGAACATGAAACCAGTAGAGGATTGCCCTAATTTTGGGTGAGTTAAAAATCCAATCTTACCACATACAGCAAAAATGAAGCAATGCCTCTTTCCTGCCAGCAGGGGGAGGGGCTTAAGTTCATCCAAAAGCCAGCAACTCTCAGCAGAGGGCTAATCAATCAACCGCACTTCCGCCTGCCTCCCCTTAGGTTCCACCCATTTATGACTCACCAAAGTAAACCCTGCCTGCTAATGCCAAGCCCCCTTGGCACTGCCTGATGTCTGCTGGGCTGTGCAAGTGTGCCAGTCTGGCAATATCAGGGTGCCAGGCTGTGTCAACCATCTGGGGGGCTTTGGGGTAGTGCCAGGGTGTTCCAAGAGAGAGGTGCCAGTTGTTCGTGTCTGTGGGGAGTGGGGATGGGGGTTGGTGACACAAGGTCCATTGTGTCCATGCCATGTTCTGTTTTTCTATCTTTATCTTTTTTAAAAGGAATGCCCTTTCAGAGGCCTACCTTGCAGAAAGGGTAGTCTCATTTAGAGCCCACCCTGCAACATGACATCATGGGACCTACCTCCTAGCTTTTTTTCACTAAATGTCAAAAGATATGGCAGGAAAAGCCAGCATTGCACCCAGGGGTTTATATCATGCTTTTCCCACCTGAGTTAGCATAGAATACCTACCGTGAAGAAACAAACCACTTGGCCCATCGAGTCTGCACCAACTCTCTGAAAGAGCATCGCATCCAGGATCTCTCCTCCATCCTTTACCATGGCTAACCCATGGTTAATCTACATATCTTTGGATACGAAGAGCCAATTTAGCATGGCCAATCCATCCAAGCTGTACATCTGAGGAGTGTGGGAGAAAACCAGCACACCAAGAGGAAACCCACGCACTCACAGCGAGAACATCCAAACTTCACACAGTCACCCAAGGCCAGAATTGGAGATGGGTCCTGGTGCTGTGAGGCAAAGTGCTAACCACTGTGCTGCCCAATGACACTTAGGCAAAAAATGGCAAAAGTTTGCCCAATAAATATATTAAAAATGCTATCTTATTAACATACAATATCAAACATGCAAATTTCCCAGAAAATTAAAATAGGAGAATAATTCCTTTATAGAAACTGCCCATTCTGCATCAGATGACATTTGGCACAACAAAGAATCATATATCCACCAGGAAACCTATTCTGGTGGGCTCTGACTCCACATCGCTTTCAGATAATGCAAAGATTATACAGGTTGAACTTAAACCATTTCAAACTGATATATTCTCTAAAGCATGTGAAGGTGACTTCTTGAATTTTTGGTGCAAATTTATTATGTGTTTCACAAATGATGATGTAATGAGGATTATGCAGAAAGTAAAGTTGCGACAGAAAAGAGAAACTTGGCTGGATAGCCCATTAAGTGTCATGACCTCCACCCAAAGCAGCTATTTTACGAAAACTTTTTCTGAACCATTATGTCCTGAATGTCCAACTTTTACTCAAATAGTCCATCTTTGCTAAATAGCTAGGAGCAAAATTATAATTGCTTTTACTAACTCAGCAACCAATATCTCAGATATTTCACAATCATCTTCAGTATACAACTAACATGGTTTTTAGATGTCTGTAAATGAACACCTACCCCCAGGTACTCAGCTGTCAGTAGTTTTTCTCCTGATAATTCTCCAGGCTGAGGTTTTAATATTTCAGCCTTGTCCAGGTCAGCTTCCATTGCATCCTGATCATCCTATTATTGAGATTGCAATAGATTACTAAAGTCAAATAAACATGTAACACATAAATAAACCAGGTTAGTCTAATTTTCTTATTTCTGTTATATGGTCAGAAGCTGGGCAGCTTTTAAAAGGTTAAAATGAAGTAAATAGAGTTCAATGTTGTAAGTGCCAAAATAACTCTACCCCATTGTCCAGAACTAATGATTGTATATTACCTAAGAACTAATAAGGGGCAAGAACACTGGTGAATGTAAACTGCCAAGCAGTAGTTGTAATGTTGGGAAAAGGATGAGACAGGAAACCAGAGATGCATGTGTTAAAGGAACATTTGTGATTATGAGCAATTTTAATCTGCTTATAGATTGGAAGAACCAAATTAGTCACAGTACAATACAGGAGGAATTTCTGGAGTGCATACGAAATGGTTTTCTGGAACAATTCATTGAGGAACCAACAAGGGAGCAGGCCATCTTGGATTGGGTGTTGTTCAATGAGAAAGGATTAGTTGGCAATCTAGTTGTGAGAGAACCCCTGGGGATGAGTGACCATAATTATGTCAAGATGGATAGTGATGTAGTTGATTCCGAGATCGGGGTCCTGAATCTCAATAAAGTAATTATGATGGTATGAAGCATGAATTGATCATGATGAACTGGAAAACATTAATGAAAAGAAATTCAGCAGACAGGCAATGGCAGGCACTTAAAAAAACAAATAGGTGAACATCAAAAGTTGTTTATTCCGTTTGGTACAAGAGTGATAAGGAAGTTGTGGCCAAACCGTGCTTACAAGGGAAATAGTATGAGGTTCAAGAAAAGGCATACAAATTGGTCAGGAAAAGTAATAGGCCTAGGATTGGGAGCAGTTTAAAATTCAGCAAAGGAGGGCCAAGGGATCGAGTAAGAAAGGAAAAATAGATATGAAACTGACTATAAAAGTTTCTGTAAGTAAAAAGAGAAAAACATTGACAAGAATGAATGTAGGCTCCTTACAGTCAGGAATGAGAGAATTCATAAAAGGAAATAAAGAAATGGCTGAGGAATTAAATTTACACTTTGCTTCAGTCTTCACAAAGGAATGTACCAGAAGTTCTGAGCGGAACGTGTTTTAGTGGGGAGCTAAAAGGAACTCAGCATTATAGACAATTGGTTTTGGGGAAATTGATGGATTGAAGATGGATGAATCTCCAGGTCCCATTGATCTTCGTTCCAGAGTACTTAAGGAAGTGGCCCTGGAAACAGTAGGTCCATTGGTGATTATTTTCTGGAATTCTGGACAGGTTTCTACAGATTGAAGGATACTTAATGCAAGCCCACTATTCAAAAGGGGGTGTAGAGAAAAAGCAGGAAACTATAGACCAGTGAGCCTGATATCAGTACTGGGTCCATTATCAAGAATTTCATAATCCAGCATTTGGAAGGCAGTGGTGTAATCAGACAAATTCAGCATGAATTTACAAAAGGGAAATCATGCTTTATAAATGTATTAGAATTCTTTGAGGATGTAACTAGTAGATTTGACAAAGAATAGCCAGTGGATATGGTTTATTTAAACTTCCAGAAGGCTTTCAACAAGTATCCATAACAGACTACTATATAAAGTTAAAGCACATGGATTGCATGTGGATAGACTGAAAGCTGGCTAGCACATAGGAAGCAAAGAGTTATCATAAATGGGTCTTTTTCTGATTGGCAGTCAGTGGCTTGTGGACTTCCATAAGGATCTGTGCTAGAACCCCAACTGTTCACATTATATATTAATGATTTGGAGGAGGGAATTACATGTAAATCTCCAATTTCAGATGATACCAAGTTGGATGGAAGGATGAGCTGCGAGGAGGATGTAAAAATGCTTCAGCATGATTTGGACAGTGAGCGGACATATGAATGGCAGATGCAGTATAATGTGGATAAAAGTGAGGTTATCCACTTTGGCAGCAATAATAGGAAGACAGATTATGATTTGAATAGGTATAAATTGAGAGATGTGGATACTTAATAAGACCTTGATGTCTTTGTGCATCAATCACTAAAAGCAAAGCATGCAGGTACAGCAGGCAGTAAAGAAGGCAAATGGTAAGCTGGCCTTCATAGCAAGAGGATTTGAATTTGGGAAATAGATGTTTTGCTACAGTTGTATAGGGTGTTAGTGAAGCCACACCTAGAGTTGTGTGTGCGCAGTTTTAGTGTCCTTATCTGAGGCAGGATATCCTTACTATAGAGGGATTGCAGCAAAGATTTACTAGACTGATTCCTGGGATGGCGCATCCGTCACATGAAGACAGACTAAGTTAGTTAGGATTATATTCACTGGGGTTCAGAACAGTGAGAGTGGCTCTCATATAAACTTATAAAATTACAGGATTAGATAGGGTAGTTTCAGAAAGAATATTCTCAATGGGGGAGGAGTCCAGAATAGGGGTCATAGTTTGAGGATAAGGGGTAAATATTTAAGAACTGAGGCAAGAAGAAATTCCTTTACCCACAGAATAGTGAATGTGTGGAATTCACTATCACAGAATGTAGTTGAAGCCAAAACTTTGTCTGATTTCAAGAAGAAATTAGATATAGCTCAAGGGGCTAAAGAAGTCAAGGGATATGGGAGGAAGGGGGGGATCAGAATATTGAATTTGATGACCAGCTGTGATTAAAATGAATATCGGAGTAGGCTCAAATAGCCAAATGGCCTACTGTAGCTTCTAGTTTCTACGTTTTTAAGGACAGAAACAAAACAGATACAATACTTGGAGAATGTGTCAACTCAAATATAGGAAACCTTTTGAAAACTTCTTCTAAATATTAGCATTAATTACGAGGAGAAATTCAGACCAGGCATTTAATTGCATTTTCAATTCCATCATTATAAAAAAGCAATTAAAAACACTGTACTCCTCAGCCTAGGGAAACCATCCAAATAATAGAACTTAGTTGACAGGTAGTTACCACTTCTAATATAAAGTTCAATGTTCATTGATCATTATTGAATTTGTTAGATTTATACGAGTTACAGCTACAAATACCTTAAACGTAAGTCAATTTTGATGTAACTATGGATCTTATGTATAAAAATGTCTTCCAATAGGCAGAGTAAAATAATTCTTGCCTGCCTCTTCTAGTTATGTATACCTTGCTAAGTTTAAAAAGGAACTTTTTAAAGGTCAGATACAATTAACAATCATAAAGGACATCAGGGCTGCAAAAATGTACTGTATATGAATAATTGCAAATTGGACTCTGGAATCATAACTGGATTCTGAGATTTATTTATGAGAAGAAACAATAATTAATCAAAATGATTAATAGTTATATGGTAGTACAGAACATGAGTATTGTTGAAAAAAGACATTTTGTCACAGCACAGATTTCACTTATACCAACTTCTAGAAGAAATTATACTTACTTCATCATCATCTTCTTCTTCTTCATCATCAGAATCCGACTCTTCAAGTACCTCCTCTGTCAGAAGTACATTTAAGTTATAGCCGTGTCATTTTGAGAAACTAAAATGAATAGCTCGCCAATTTACAGAAACTTTGGAAGTCAATTAGCAGCATTTTACAACTGATGTTTAATATAGCAAATCATAAGACATGCGCTTATTTTTTTAAGCGATCTTTAGATCACTAACAGCATTGACAAAATATTTTTATTTGCATTGCTTCTCCTGTACACTAACCTGAATTGAGTTGCTTTATAATAAACTCGAGCTGTCTGTTCATCTCAGTATTACCTTCTTTAATAAAACATCGAAGAATTTCCTCCATGCCCTAGATGTGCATCAGGAAAGAGGCATAAGGAAACTAAATCACAGAAATAATTGATGAATAAAGTCTGTACCCCGCTCATATACCTACCATTGCTTTTGCCTCCTCGCGTATTGAAGGGATGGCAAGGATGCTGTATAGAGCTCCATTAACATACGGTCTGATCTAAAAGAAGCAGCTTGCATTCAGTTGATTTATATTTGGTAAGAAAAGCGAAGAGTTTTATTTCTCATGATTATTTGATAATTTTGTGATCATATTATGTTTTAAAATCAAAGACAGATTGATAAAAGCTAGAAAAGGAATCAGATTTTGGAACAGGTTGCAGATATTTTTCTACATGTGATTAAAGCATGAACAGGCCTGTTTGATTATTAAATAGTGGATCACTTGAATCATGCAATGAACACCATAATTAGAGCTGGACTCTGGAATCATAACTGGATTCTGAGATTTATTTATGAGAAGAAACAATAATTAATCAAAATGATTAATAGTTATATGGTAGTACAGAACATGAGTATTGTTGAAAAAAGACATTTTGTCACAGCTTTTTGTCTTGCACTCATCAAGACAATCACAAGAATATCAAAGTCTGTGGAAATAACAAACTTATACTGTGTAAAAAGACAGTGCTGATTAGTTGACAAGTGGACTCTAATTGGTAGTGATGGTGTCAGGGAGAATGCATCAGTTAATTGTGACTGACAGGAAAGTGTGAAGCATTGTTTGAAAATTTAAATGCAACAGTTTGTTTCTGCTTGGGCAATTGCACTGAGATTCATGTTTTTTTCAGCAGTAAATAATAAGTGTAAACTTATTATTTGCAAATAATTGTAAATAATTACACTTATTTGGAAACCTAGTTGTGGGTTCTGTACTTCCTGTCTTCCCAAAAAGTTATTAAAGTATAAATTGGTTGCTATAATACAATATTGAAATGGAGTTTGATTATTTAAAAAAATATAAAAAGATATAAAGAAAGAACAGAAAAATTGGTAAGTGTGCACAGGCAGATGTCAGCAAAAATGTGATCGGCTAAAAGGCTGTGTTACGTGCTTCAAATTGCATAATTCATGATCGCACACTTACACAAAAAGTTCACCCATTCACTCTGACACCAGGACTCTCTCCATCCTGCTCCTTTCCATATAAATGTGTAAACTGAGATTCCATCAGAAGATTACAAGATATTTTTATCCTACCACATGAATGTTCTTAGACTAACATCTTTCACAATAAATCTTCAAATCAGGTGGCTTTGTTTTAATTTTTAAAATGATAGGAATTTAGTAAAGTATTTGATGATCTCAATGTCTTTGATGAAGAAATTCAGACATTGAACTAACTATTATGACACAATGCTTCTTAATTAAAAATGTAACATGTATGTGTACAATTTTAAAAATTATTGTGCTTAGATATATCCGACTATATACGTAAAATTGTTTTTCACTGGTTCTTCTGATCTTGATAATCTGTTCTCTCGCAAAGAGCAACAACTGGGGAATTTACAAGTCACTACCAATCTAAAAAAACTTGTAAACTTCTTGTTACAATTAGCCTGTTTAGGTCACTTCTCTACAGGAAATATGTGAACAGAAAATCACAACTCCAGACTATTCCCAACTAGGCAATGAATAAAGCATTGAATGCATTATTACAATTTTTAAAATTCTACTAAATTATTTCCAGAAACGAAGTAAACACTGAGAGTTTTATCATGATTGTACCTCATGATTTTCATGACCCAAAAGATCAGACAACACTTTCAGCACCCGTCTTGCATCTTCTGCACATTTCCTTTTACCTGAAAGACGGTAACATATTTCCTTTAGATTTTAACTGGTTGAAGTACAGAAGTCCTTATTTATAAAACATAATTCCTGAATGAACAGGTCTGTTTGATTATTAAATAGCAGATTACCTGTATCATTCTTTCAATGTGTTACAATCAATATCATAACCAGGGCCACATCAGGAGACTGGCACATTCCTTCTCATTTATATCAATAAGAAGAAGAAACAATACTAACTAATCAAATGGATTGAATGATTTATTTATCTTTAAAAGCAGAAGTGGTTTCTACCCAAATTGGTGGCATTTTAACAACACAGGAATTCCAAATGTACCAGAATTGCTAGAATTATCTCTGTAATTGTTCTCTTTCATGAGATTTTATAGTCTGGCTCAAATGGAAACTGATTATGTAAAAAAAAGTCTGGAAACAAAGAGCTGAATTTTATCTTCAATAGAGATCAGTCTCACTATTCAAGTTTATTTTCACAACTCTCAGTAGAATTGCACTAAAAATGTTAATGACATAAAAATGAACAAGGTGCTCACTTTTGAACAGATCATCCTGCTCTCTGAAAATCAGCTGTGAATAAACTAATTACAACATAATTGCTTGCAGCTCCTTTGGCCTGGAAGTTTGTAGGGAACCCTGCATTTGCTGACAGAATTCACCCCGTTAGTTAACCTCTGTTAGGTATTTTGGACAACTTTTTTCTGGACAGAAGCATTGAAAAAAAATCAGCAGCTCTCCAAAGTACCGTTCTTGCTCAAATTGCTTCTCAGTTGCAAAAAGACCATAAGATAATAAGAAATAGGAATGAGTAGATTTTTTAGCATTTGAATTTGACCGTCATTTGAAAAGAGCATGGTTGATCTGATTGTGGCCTTAACTCCATTTTCTTGCCATCTCCACCCTCAATACCCTTGTAGATCCAATCTGTCTAAAGCACCCTTGAATATATTCAATGACCCAGTCACCAGGGCTCTCTGGAAAGGAGAATTCCAAAGATTAATGACCTTCTGTGAGAAGAAATTCTTCCTCATCTCAGTCTCCTTACTTTTAAGCTGAACACACTTGCTCCAGATTCTCCCACGAGAGGAAATATCCTTTCAACATTTATCTGTCAAATCCTCTCAGAATTCTACTTGTTTCAGTAAGAACATTCTTCTAAACTCCAGTGGAGTTATGATCAGAGCTGGTACTTACAATCTTCCCTTCTAATGCATTCCTGATGTCAGCCATGCCTCTGTTGAAATTGCCATGCACATGTCTATGTGTAATGGAGCTAAATTGAGATAATGGTTACCCATCAGACCCATATGTTTTCTAGCAGCTGCTTTCAGAAGATAAAAATAGAAAGCTAGGGTGGATTGGACAACTTTTCAGGCATAAACGGGCTGTAGCGTAAGAACTAGAAGAGAACAAAATAACATTAAGTGGGAGAAGTGAGACTCTCTCATTCTCTGATTTTGTGCTGGATTAACTAATATGTCAGACTAGATATGGAGTTTAGTATTCTTCTTAATATTCTTTGGTCACAAATAGAAAAATAAAACAATGACACCTACAATTTTAGTTTCGGAACATTGTCAGTGTGTCTTTTGCTGAAATGCCAGACAGCATGTGTTAAACAGGCTGTGATGGTTCCTAAGCTTAACTTTTAAAGTCATGGCTTCTGAATAAGAGCCGCTGGACAAGGTAACAAAAAATTGGAAGTCCCCATGGCTCAGGAGTTGGACAAGTTTTTTTAAATGAGGAGCAGATAAAAAAAAAATTCACCTTTAATCACTAAAATCTAAATGCACTAATGGCAGCATTTCCATTTTAAAAAATACACTCAAGATAAAGAGATGCTGTAACAAATTTCAGGTCTGCACCCAGCCTCTGCCTTAAGAGATTCTCTGCACTTACGAACTTAACTGCCTCATATCCAGTCATATGAAAAAAAGATAGTTGTTTGGTTATTACAATGTTGCTGTGTTATTGCGTGAACTATGGTGAATTTGCATCAATCCGATCATGTATCTCTGTATTCCAAAAAATGGACTGATGAACTTTTCAATTACATTAGGCAAGTTGTAAATCAATGGGCTGCTTATTTTATTTTACAAAGAAATGCCTAATAAGAAACATTTACTGTGAGTTTGATCATAAATATCACCCCATATACCAGAGAAAATAACTAAGGAAGAAACAAAGCACGCTACGTCTCCCTATGGTAGGAAAATAAGTTTGAACATTTGCTTTAACTGAATCTAATTTCTTATGTATCCATATCCACAGATGCTGCATGTTGTGAATTTAACCTCTGTTCAATTGAATTTAGCTTTATTAGCTGTTTCTTAATACACAGTTCTTCCTCAGGTTAAAATACAAATCTGAAATAACAAATCATATTTTTGATATTTGGATAAAACTTGGATCCTATAAAGCATTTTGAAAGATACAAGCATGAATTCTCAGTGCTGTGATTGAAATCTGCTGTTCTATTTCTAGTGCTCAAGAATTATTCAGAAATTATTAACTTTTACAATCTACAAAAGAAAATTTCCACTATGTATCAGATGTGGCAAAATCATGAGCACATTGTTCATAAAGGTATTGATGATTTTGTCACATCTGGTGCACAGTGAAAATCTTCCCTGTATATCCTGTAATTCTTCATTGTACAAACGCAGAGAAAGTTCACTGCCAACGACTGATATTATACTATACCTTGGGTACGAAGACAGAGGTTCATAAACAATGCAACAGAGTATTCCAAAGTGTAATCTGACAATGAATCAGAATCTTCCAGTACGCTCAGCAGCCAGAAAATAATGTTATCTTTGACCATAGCTGACTGCAGTGCTCGTCTGTAAGAATATAAATGTTAATGAATGTTAATTGTATTGTTACGTTGGAGGATAAAATGTGGAAGTATTTTGAACATATTAAGAATGGACTGCTAGGTCATTAAGAATGTCAGTAGGTAAGAGTCAGACGTAAGTAAATACACCATTCTGTAAATAAACCAACTATCAAATAAGGGTTAGTGTCTAGTTTCATATACTTGGCTTGGGGTCCATTTAACAATAAACAGCACTTTCTATGGCAATATCCCATGAATTTACAGGATAATTCCAGTTGTAGAATACTATTTTTCATTACTGATATCAGAAATCAAGTAAAGTTTCACAACACCAATTTTAAATCCAACCAATTTATTTGATAGTAAATTCACGAGCTTTCGACACTATGGCCTTCGTCAGGCAAATGCAATGTTCTGGTCTGCAATAGCACTCATACCAACACAGACAGTCACAGATTGCTGATTAGAATGCGAATCCTTACATCTAACCTGCTATTCAAGTGTTAAAGTGACTAACAATGTGTGTGAAGGGAATCCTGAGCATTGGTTAGAGAATTGTGTATTTTCTCCAGACAGCACAGTAAGTGAAATCCTTACATCTAACCTGCTATTCAAGTGTTAAAGTGGCTAACAATGTGTGTGAAGGGAATCCTGAGCATTGATTAGAGAATTGTGTGTACTGTGACTGTCTGTGTTGGTATGAGTGCTATTGCAGAGTGCAATGCATTTGCCTGACGAAGGCCATAGTGTTGAAAGCTCGCGAATTTACTATCAAATAAATTGGTTGGATTTAAAATTGGTGTTGTGAAACTTTACTGAGTTTACCCCAGTCCAACGCCGACATCTCTACATCATCAGAAATCAAGCCATTTGGATTGATAAATCGCTGTTAGTTGGAATTACCGGTGGAATTGGTACTAGGTATAGGCATGATTTTAAAAAATTGCAGTCCCAGATACATCTGATTCCCAATGCCTCTGGATGGTCTACAAGTTTTAAAGCGCAGGCAGGATTAGGGAACGGGGAACCGTTCTCATCCAATACTCTTACATTCCTGCTAAGAGGCCTGGAATGTTCGCACTAAGTTGCACAGTGGTTATCTCTGCTGCCGCACAGCTCTAGGGATTTGGATTCAATTCTCAGCTTGGGTCAGAATCTGTGTGGAGTCTGCACATTCTTCCAATGTCTGCATGATTTTCCTCCGGGTACTCCAGTTTCCTCTCATAGTCTGAAAGAAGTGCTGATTAGGTGCATTGGCCATGCTAAATTCTCCCAAAGTATACCCAAACAGATGCTGGAGTGTGGCGACCATGTGATTTTTGCAGTAACTTGATTGCAGTGTTAATGTGATTAATAAATAAACTTTAACTTTAAAACTTTAACTTTTAAAACTTTAATCTTCAAAGGAGATTGTAAAAAACCCTAATAGTCGTCATACATATTAGTGCACAGCTGTTATTTCACAGTGTGGTCAAGGAAAAGTATTTTTACATTAGCAATCTTGCACCAGGTCATGCGCATTATCTACATTTTGGCTCTTTGGGCTATAATGGATACTGCCACTTCTTTGCTGAAAATATATCTCTGGCCCTCTGAGCTCCTGTCAAACCTTTTCAGCAAAGAAGTGGCAGTATCCATTATAGCTGCCATTTACCTTTGTTGCTCATGCTTTGCTGGCAACTCCCACCACTTGGAGACACTAATTGCGCACTGAGCTCAATTAGGGCATTAACATTTCAAAACAGAGTCAAGGTGCAAGACTAGGAAATGGGATTTATCTGGGCCTTGGAATCCTAGTCCCACTTTGACAATCAGACCCTCTGTCACTGCATTATTCTTTTTATGCATGTATTCTATCTGGAGGAAATATCAGAACTGAATTTGCAATCTTTCTCATACTCTGCTATTACCCTGTCCTTATTTAATTCAAGATTTTGCAAGAAGTTATGAAACTATTTTCAGCTTTTTTTTTAAATTCACTGTTAAAGTTAACACTGTTAAAGCCTGAGCATTTGGCTATGTTCAATTCAAATTGTTTTCTGGCACTGAAGATCTTTTGGGGAGGAGTGCATGAGGAGGGAAAGGTTAGTTGGGCAGGGGATTGTTCAATTGCAGAGGTTCCTCAGATAGGTTCCTGGATCCAGGAGATAGAGGTAAAGGTACTCATATCCTGAACCTGCCAAGTTCTTGCCTTCTCGGAGCTGCCAGGTCTCCCAATGCTCGGGAAACAATGAGCTTGAGAAACTGGGAGATCGGAGTCAAAATTGAAAACCAGGATGACAATGAGGCTTGTACTCTCATTATCATATTTAAAACACTACCCTACCTCTTTGGACCAGGGTAGTTGCTCAGCCACCCTTCAGCCTCATTTAATGTCATAAATGGATGGGTAAAAAACAGATTTGAGTGAGGAAACAGATTCCTTCTCAGCTGAACCAAACCCACCCGTTTCGTCAGGTTAAATCTCCCCCCCAAGCTCCTGTCGTTGTCAACTCCTCTCCAAAACACATGAGAAAACACCTGGAAAACTTTGGTCTTCTTCCGATCAGCTCTCTCAGTACAACACATCCCCCAATTGATTAATAGCAACAGCAATTTGCTGGAAAACATGCACTACTGTCTGGACCTTGGGAGCGCCTCTGTGGCAAAGGCAGGCAAAGACAATAAAATTATCATTAGCTCCAAAATGCCGGTTCAGCCTTCAGCTGAAGGGGAATAAAGACTATTCTTCCAACCTACTGCATTGTTTAGCCTCCACACGTCTCCAACTGCCAAGTTTCTGGTACTGTCAGCTCCACACCAGAAACTGGCGCACAGCTGAATACATTATTTAAATTAGAATTGCCATCCCATTAGTGGGCCAAGACTGAAGTCTCCGGGCCTGCTAGTCTCTTTGCGCCCTGCCAAGAGTTCTTTACTCCATTGGGGTTTACAACAGCCCCCCATTAGTGTGGAGCGGGCAGCCTGACCCTGCTGAAGTGGCCCCTTAGGAGGTCAAGGGAGGAGAGCTGCTGCGCAGCCAATGATATGGAATCAGGGGTTGGCCAATAACTGAGAGGCCTGCAGCACAGGGCCACTATGCATACACCAATTTCCACTCTTGTGACCATACAGTTTAAGGACCAAATCAGTGTAATAACCTAAAAGCAAAGATTGTGGCCAGGACTTTCCAGCACGTAAAGGTCCTTGTGCAGGATTTTTCGATTTTGGGGCAAGTGTGCATGGAAGATCCCACCTATGGGGTCAACTTTCACGTATACACATTCCCCCCTTTCAGCACATAGTTGACATCTGCACCTTTAGCTATTTAGACCTAAGATCTGGTATTCCCTTCTGAAACCTTTCTGCCTTTTCACTTTATTTTCCACTTTTAAGATCTTCCTTAAAGCATATACCTTTGAACAAACTTTCAACTAACTCCATCTCATACCTCAAAATTCATTTTTTGCCTTTGTGAAACACCTTGGTATATTTTCCTACCTGAAAGATACTGGGTGAATTAAGTTATTACCTGAGACTAAGTTTCTGTAGGGCTCCTAACACATTTTCTCTAGTTATGGAATCCTCCTCTTCAGTCTCCAGTGTTTCTTCAAGTATATTCAATAACATTGTGCTCTGTGCCAGATATGTTCGACCTGATGCACACAAGAGGAGACAAAACAGAGCAACTGAACCATGTCAGATCAGATTATTAATAACACAAAAGCAAAATATTGCAAGTGCTAGAAATCTGAGTAAAGACAGAAAATGCTGGAAATTAGTAGTTCTGGCAGCATCTGTGAAATGAGTAACAAAAAGAATGGGCACGATTCTCCCTGCCAGCTGTGCTGCTTTTGGAGAGACGATGTAACAGGCTTCTTGTTGGGTGTCACGATCTCCGCATGCCTCTGGCCATCAGTCATTAGCGTTGACAGCTCTGTGCCAGGAATTGGTGTGAAGCTGTATAAATTATTCAAATGAGATTACATGTAATTAGCAGACCAGGGGCTGAAATCTTCAGGCTCGCTAGCCTTTCATTCCCCGCCAGGAATGTTTCACTCCAGATGGGTTTACAACAGTTCCCCACTAACAGGGAGCTGGCGGCCCAATCCTGCTGAAGTCAAGACAGGCCCCCCCAAGCAGGTTGGATATAAGGGCCATGCCCCATGGGCGTTCCCAATTGGCTGCCTGGCACTGCCCAAGGGGCAAAGTGGCAATGTCCAGGGGGCATCTTGGCACTGCCCACTGTGCATCAGGCAGTGCCAAGGGAGTGAGGCCAGAGAAGACACAGGGTCTTATTGAGAGGTATGGGGGAGATCAGTGGAGGTGGGGGTCCTGCTGCCACTTTGCACTTGGCAATAACAGAGGGAGGGAGGCCAGCAATTAGGAGGCTGGCAGTGCAGGGCTACTGTGCATGCATCGGTCTCAGTACTGACAAATCAACGTATGCATAGTGTCTCACTCAGCACAATGCTGCCAGCGTCCCAAGTGGGAATAGGCCATACTCACTGGTTTTTAATAAGATTCACATGAGTGCACTCTGCAACGCACAAGAGTGTGAGAGATTCATTTTGAAAACCCCACTGGAAAAAATAGCGGGATTTACTACAGTTTTTACATGAATTTTTTTTTAGGAGAATCCCACACAATGTTTCAGGTTGGTGACCTTTCATCAGAATAGTAAACAGATTGTTAAGAAATCTGTTTTATTTTGATGTGGAGTAATCACATAAGCTCACAAAAATAAGACTTTTCAAAATTCTGATAAATATCAAGGAGGGCATAAAAATAAAAACTCACCAAGTGACAGCGATGCAAAACCATTGATTAGTCGTGCCGTATACTGTCGAACAATCTCACTCTTTGAGTTTAACAAGTTAATTAGGCTCCTCTGCAACAAGGAAAAACATGTTTTCAAGCTTTTACTCAGCACTCTTAGGGTTAGCTTGAAATAGCATTTTCTGATTATTTTGGTTTATTACTGTGAAATGGAAAATTTTACTCTCTCATCACTGAGTGTCTTCCATTAACTGCTCAGTTATAATTTTACAAATAGTCTGTTTTAAGTACTAATAATAGTAAGTATATACTTACTTTTACCTGCACTTCATCCTTAAATCATAGAAAACGAGGGTTAGTCATTGGATGGTTGTAGAAGGTCGTTTCTCAAACTGGAGACCAGTGGTGTGCCTCTGGGATTGGATCGGGGTCCACTGTTACTTGTCACTTACATTAATGATTTGGATGAGAATTTAGGAGGCACGGTTAGTACGTTTGCAGATGACACCTAGATTGGTGGCATAATGGACAGTGAAAAAAGTTATCTTCAATTACGACGGGATTTTGATCAATTGGGCCAATGGGCTGATGATAAACGTGAGGTGGTGCATTTTGGTAAATCGAACCAGGGCAGGATTTACTCAGTTAATGGTAGGGTATTTGGGAGAGTTATAGAACAAAAGGATCTCGGGGTACAGATTCATAGCTGCTTGAAAGTGGAGTCACAGATGGACAGAGTAGTACAGAAGGCATTTGGTATTCTTGGTTTCATTGGTCAGAACATTGAATACAGGAGTTGGGACATCTTGTTAAAGTTGTACAAGACATTGGTTGGGCCACACTTGGAATACAGTTCTGCTCACCGTATTATAGAAAGGATATAAATGAAGCAGCTGAAGAAAACAATCTTCAGCTGCTTCATCAATTAGTTTCCCTCTGTCATGTAGTCAGAAGTGCACAATGTTCAGCACTGTTCGCAACTCCTCTGATACTGAAGCAATCCATGTCCAAATGTAAAAAGATTTGGACAATATTCATGCCTGGGTTGACAAGTGGCAAGTAACATTCGTGAGACCAAATGCCAGGCAATGACCATCACCAATAAGAGACACTCTAACCACTGCCCCATGACATTACTGATGTTATCATCACTGAATCCCCCATTATCAACATCCTGGGAGTTACCATTGACCAGAAAATCAACTGAACTCGCCACATAAACACAGTGGCTATAAGAGTAGATTAGAGGGTAGGAATACTATGGCAAGTAACTCGTTTCTTGACTCCCCAAAGCCTGTCCACCATCTACAAGGCACAAGTCAGGGCCATGATGGAGTATTCCCCACTTGCCTAGATGGATGCAGCTTTAACAACACTCAAGAAGTTTGATATCATCCAGGACAAAGCAGCCTGCTTGATTGGCATTGCATCTACATATATCTGCTCTCTCCAGCACTGATGTTCAGTAGCAACAGTGTGTACTATCTACAAGATGCACTGCAGCAATCCACCAAAGATACTTAAATAACAGCTTCCAAACCCATGACCACTTCCATCTAGAAGGACAAAGATAGCAGACATATGGGAACATCTGCAAGTTCCCCTCCAAGCCACTCACCGTCCTGACATGGAAATATAGCACCATTCCGTTGCAATTGCTGATTCAAAATCCTGGAATTCCCTCCCTAACGACATTATCGGCCAACCCACAGCACATGGACTGCAGTGATTCAGGAAGGCTGCTCAGTACCACCTTTTCAAGAGTATCTGGGGACAGGCAATAAATGTTGGCCAGCTAGCGACACCCATGTCTCAAAAATGAAAAGAAATATGTATTTTGTATTTCATTATGTTGCACATTATAAAAAATAAATATTCTGAATGGTTATTTGCTTCAAATATACACAAGGGAGTCAACGAATTGAGATTCTCCTGAATCAGACTGTGACCACGCCAGCAGGAAAACCAGAGTGTTCCTACCAGTGTTGGCAGCATCTGTCAGATGGGATTCAACAAAAGATGATGACAGATGCAAATGTGTTCACCCCGAGAAATAGATTGGCGTTTCAGAGATTGGAGCGCCATTTAAAGAAGATGCCCTGATTTCCGCAGTTGGAGACAGATCATCCTCACATCAAAAACACTGTTTCAAAGCACTACACTATGAAATTGAAAGAGATCAAAAGTTTTCAATGCAATTGAGAGGGTTTCAGAAATTTCAGTTTTCTAAGAAGGCTCAGAGATTTAAATAAAAGCTATGTGGAAATGCTGGGAACTGGAGATCCCCTATTCTCCACCCTCCAAGCAAAATGGACATCTTCTCCCTGTCAAAGGACTTCAAAGGGGTCTGCTCACACCTGCAGTTTCTGGCAGAGAAAAAGGGAAATCATTGCTGCAAAATGGAATGCTAATGTGATTTAAAAGCCTGCCAACTCTCCAGGGGGCATGAAGATTAAAGTGACGAGGCCACTTTAAATCTTTACAGTGGACAGGCAGGAACGAAGATGTTAATCACAGAGCTGCCTGGAATCAACATGCCCAGAATGACCTTCAAGTCTGCCAGGGTTAGAGGGACAGTTTAGCCACAGGACCTCTCTGCGGAGCGTGGCAAGGTCAACTCCTTAACCCCAGTCTGAACCCAGCCAACCCCCATAACTCTTGGGGGACTCTTCCTCTGTAGCCTGGCAGCAGCAAGCAGCACATAGACACTTGAGTTACCTTCCTGATCCTTCTCAGTGTCTATGGCATCAGGCCAGGGAACAGTGCACCATTGGTACTGCCATCATGTGGGCTCAAGGAAGGCATGAGTGGGGGTCTGAAGGAGAGAGGGGCTGAGTGAGAGTCAGAAGGTGCAGGAGAGCTGAGGGAGGAGCCAGAGTGGGGCTCCAAAAGGGGAAGGGGGCAGAGGGAGTGTTGGGGGCAGGGGTTGGGTAAGGTGAGACCAAAGCCTGCCCTATGCATTTCATCTCACTGGAGGGCAGGGGGATGATTTGAATTGGGGAAGGAGGATGGCTCCACATGGAAGCCAACCCATGAGGGTTTTTGTATGCCAATAGCTGACCCAGAAGCACTGCCTGAGGCAACTCAGATTGAACATGGAAATAATTATTGAATTGTCCCACCTCTTCAACCCACCTGACATGGCATAGCAAGGATGGCCTAACAATGGCAGTAACAGTCACTATGGTCATAATTTTTATGCCTGCAGTTCCTCTCAGGCCAGAGAGAGAGTCACCCCCTACATTTACCAGTGTGCCATCTACTGCAGAGTTAGGAGGACATGGAAGGCGTCCAGCCAGACATGGGTTTGTTGTATTTTTGCTGAGGAGGATCAAGTAGAATGAAAGGACTATTGTCAGGATAGCAGAATTCCTGATGGTGCAGGATGTGCACATGGTTCTGTGAGCTCTACCGTCAACATGGAAAGATATAGCAATTACAAGGGGCTCATAAATGTGCATTTGCAATGCAATCTGCAACAACCATCATTCCTCTGAATATCTGCTACGCTGCCAATAGTTCCAGTGTGTGTGTTCTGTGCCAATCAGCTTACTCACTATCCTTGGTCCTTATAGTAGCGGCTGCTCTTGAACAAGAGCTATTATCCCCACGGAATGTATTTGATGCTACCCCTCCACCATTCCAGTAAGCAGAACAAGACAACAAGGATCACAGAGCCTTGCAGGATATCAGTGAGCAGGCAATTGGCCTCCTCAAACAACACTTCTATTGTCTTGTCCACTCGGGTGGAAGCATTGCAGCTTTTGCCTGAGCAGGTGGTGATCAGTCTTGGCCACAGCATCACTGTTATTAGAGGACTGCCATCAGTTCCAGTGATTTAGGGGTCAAATGAGGAAGAGGAGGAAGAGGCGGAAGAGGCAAGCTGGGAGTATGCTCAACCACTATCAACTGGATCAGCTTCCAATTTCAATTCCCCACATTGTCTGACATTGTCTACTATTATATCCATCTGAGATGCTTATCGTAGTATTTCCTTGGCTACCATCCAATAATAAAAACGCCCAATATAAACTTTTCAAAATATTTTAGAGACCAATATATCCAATTACTGTATAGAAATAGAATTACTTCATCACTTTCAATAGCAGTTCTGCCACAACTGCTGATTATGAAGTGGTTATTAGGGGTTGTTATAGGTTTCTGTTTTTGGCATTGGTATCAGATGCCAAGCTCTGCAGCCATTAATCATCGTTATAATGGGTTCCATTCCACAGGTGATGTCACTGTTTTCCTTTTCATCAGCTAAAGTGCAAAAATCAATACTTAGGGCTTCACGTCATGCCTCCATGAAGTGGAGCTTTGGTGCCCTGGTCGTCCGGATTCAGCTACTTGTCACTCAGAAAACTCTTAGATTATAAAACCCCCATCCTGTAAGCGCCTGAGCCAACTGAGTTGCCTTTGCTTGATGAGTACTAGCAAGCTTGGATGATTTGCCTCTGAAAGGACTGCCACATTCATGATTTTGTACTTTCACGAGATATCCAGAATGTGCCACAAATAGCAAACATTAAAGGTGTTGAACTTCCTTTCTTAACAATTGTAAGTCATCCACATTTCACAACAAGGTGCTGAGAACACAGGCCACAGAAACCGACATCCTGGGCCAATAGTCTGCTTGATGTTATTCCATGCACGTTTTGCGAATTGGCCAAAGGTAATGGCTGTTTTCCACAAGCATGTATCAAGTTCTGCATCAAGAAACAAAATGAAGTATGCATTCTTGTGTATTCCTTTAGTGCCTGTAAGATTTATTCACCGAGTAGAAACAGCTCATAATAATTGACCTTAGCTCTGTGTGTGCATAGTGGTCAGCAGTAAAGGAAGAAAGTCATAACATAACAAAAGAAAATAAATTTTGTGCAACTGGCACTTTCCTAATCTTTGCAGTTCAATACCACACTGACTGCAGCATTTTCCATAAAGCAGGTAAGGAAATATATGAGCTTTTGACAGAGAGCTGATTTTAGTGTCAAATGTGGACGGAATGCACCTTGGTCTCACACTTTTTAGTAACTCAGTTGAGAATGGCCAATTTATTTTCAAACAGTATTATCATATTTAACAGTCTGGAGTGGATTTGAATCTTGAAGTGAGAAATAAAAACATTTCTTTAAAACAGTGCGTCAACCAATTTCCAAAAATGAGCTTTGGATGTGCAGTCCTCCCTTTATCCAAAAGTATGTTATGTGTATATAACCAATGTTCTGTTCTGTATGTTCAACGTCATTGCAACAGATGCACTATATTTAAATAAATTTGCTATCCGATCCACAATGTTAATACCATCTTAATTCTTGCCTCAAGCCACTTGCTGCAGAAAATGAGGGAGGACAAAATAATGTTACAATCATGAAATGGCAACAATATCTAACAGTAATGTAAGTCAATCACATTCAAACAACAAAACTTTTGATTCAGAGAAATTTTGTTGGAATCACAAATAAAAACAGCTAACCTGGCTCTTATTGTGACATTCCAGCAGATCATTGCTAATGTAAGCCTGAAGAACTGTATCCCTTTGCTCTCCAGGATGAGACTGTGTCAGCCGCTATGGAAATAAAAAAACGTACATTCATTTGATTTTACCGCATACCTTTTAATAAATTTTCATATTCTTGCATCTGCCAGAATTCCAGCTTTGATACCATTAGGATTCTAATTCATTTTCAGATCGATGGGAAATTTTAATTTAAATTTGGTTGCAAATAAATTAATGTAAAGTTTTTCAAGTCTGTAATGGATTTTTATGATGCTAAAATCTAGACCAGTAACAAATTTTCCAACATAACTAGTCTATTATTCATGAAAATTGGTTCTTTCTCTGCATCATTTTGCGTGCACATATTAATTACTGACTCAAATCCATGTCCTGACTGGCTGTTTCCAATCCAGTTCCAAAATCACAAGATCTTGCACCTCCTCCTATCCTCTTTTCTGCTCAACTTATTCAAGTTTTCCCAACCCTGGTAATGTTCCAACTTCCATTTCCTCTTGTGAGAATGTGAGAAAGACTGGTCTTTAGTACCGTCGCTTATCTCTATAATCCTCCTTAAATAGTGGAACCACATTAGCTGTTCTCCAGCTCTCTGGCACCTTCCCATGGCCAGAGAGGAATTCAAAATTTGGGTCAGAGCCCTGTAATCTGCTTCCTCCCTTGCCTCCCACAGCAGCCTGGGACCCAATTCATTCAGATCTGGAGATCTGTTCATTTTCAAGCCTGCCAACACCTTGATATTCCCTATGTCAATTTCTCAAGAACCTCGCAGTCTCTCTCCAAGTTCCATATTTTCATTCTCATTCTCTTGAGTGAAGACAAATGTGAAGTATCTGTTCAATACTCTAGCAATGTCCTCTTGCGCCTTCACAGATTGCCCCCTTGATGTTTAATGGGCCCTATTTTCCCTGGTTATCTCTTCTCATTGATATACTTACAGTAATTTCCCTACTTTTACCAGCCAGAGCTTTCTCATATCCTCTCTTTGCTCTCCAAATTGCTTTCTTAAGATCCACTCTGCACTATCTGTACTCTACTAATGCTCAGCTGCTTACTTCCCTTTGTACTCGCTAAAAACCACTCTCTTCCTTCTCATCATATCCTGAATATGTTTAATCATCCACAGTTCTCTGGGTTTGTTACTCTTCCTATCACCCTAAAGGAAACATATTAGACCTGTACCTTTCCCATTTCCTTTTTAAATGCCCTCTCCTTCCCTCCCCACTGTTCTTCTGTAGACCTTTTCTGTAATAAGATTCACCAAAGTTCAACTAACGTTTTTATACATACCCAACGCAGTGCTTGCAAAAGAAGTGCCTTAAGTCGATCATTTCCATAGATCAAATCATTCTTCAGCTTTTCATAATCAAGAGATGGTAATAAAGGTACATCTTTAGATTTCCTAAAGATTGAAACATTTATTAGCAGCAACATTATCAAAAGTTTTGTGTTTAATGCACAATGTCCAATTTAAACCTCAAAGGCGCAACATTTCAGGATTTTGTACATTGTAGAACAAAAATTAATCATTGATAATTCGACCTATTTAATTCCATACAATTAAATTTCCAATTGACTAAGCACTAATAGATCAATAACAGCTTAGTTCTGTCAACAACTAGCAACAGTAATCAGTAAGTGGCAGAAAATTAAGTAATTACATGCATCATTTTTCAAAGCTACCTTTCATCAACTATTAATCAAAACATTGATCAATCTAGCCGCTCAAGTAAAACATTTTTCAGTTATTATTCTTTTTCTACATTTAAGTGAGAATATACAACCAAATTTAACATTAATAAGATATGAACATATGAATAGAGGGCAATTTGGCCCCTCGAGCCTGCTACGCCATTTGGTAAGAACATGGCTAATCTGATTTTGGCCTCAATTCCATTGTCCAACATACCTCTTGTATGCCTCTGTATGTTAGTCAATAATCTGTCGAATTCTGCCTTAAAAAATTCAACGATCTTGTCTCCACCAGTCTCTGAAGAAAAGAATTCTACAGTCTCACAACCCTCTGTGAGTACCTATTTCTCCTGATCGCCATACTATCTGAAAGATCTCTCATTTCTAAACGTTATCACTAATTTCAATCGCTCCCACAAGGGGAAACATTCAGTTAGCATCCATCTTGTCAAGATCCCTCAGGATCACATCTTTCATTAAGATCATCCCTCATTTTTTTCTAAATGGCAACAGATTTGGGCTCAACCTATCCAAGCCTTCCTCATATATATTCAATTTCTTCTTCATTTAAAAAATAAATTTCATGATTTGAAATGCAACAGATTCCTCTATTCATCACAATAACCACGTCATCAGATTCTGGTTATTGAATGTGGAAGAGAATGCCCTTTGAAAATAATTTCACCAACAGCCAAAGGAAGAACTTTAGAAATTGAAATTCAGAAAAATATGTTTTACAATCACAAAAAAGAAAAAGATTAATTCTGAAAAGAGTTAATGGTAAATAAAATACTTGTACATTAAGCAAGTATTGAAAACCATATAGAAGAACAAATACTACAAATAACTGAAAATAAGAGGTTTTGGGTGAAGAGAATAAATTTTAATCTTAAATAACCTTTATAAGTTATGAGGTAGGTAAGCTGTTTCACATACATAATGCTTGCATATTTGCAACTTCAGCTTCAGAAGGTGTGCAAGTGTTTTAACTGAGCCAACAACATTTTACTGCTTGAGTAAATATGCAGTGTTTAACCAAGACTCTGACAAGGAGTCACATGGACTCAGAACTTAACTATGTTTCACTCTCCATAGATGCTCCCAGACCTGTCCTCCACAGATGCTGCCAACCATGCTGACTTTTTCCAGTATTTTCTGTTTTTATTGCTGCATTACATTTATGGACAAGCCAAAGACATATCCAGGCTGTAGATGGCATGGCTATAAATGTCAAAAACTGTACCTCATGTCTGATCTACACGTGAAGTGTTCCACTGGAGATGGATTAGTATAAGAAAATGTTCAAACCTGAAACTTTTGAAGCATTTAAAGCACTTACGTGGTAGGAACTATGGATGCCCTCAGCATAGATGATGCCTGTTTTAAAATACATTTAAAGAACACTTTTTAAATGAATTGTCTTAATTGCAATTTGATCAAGCAATACATGCACCATCAAAGCATTTGCAAAGCAAAGATCAGCAAATTCCCAGTGACAACAACTTTGTAGATTGTAGTATTTTCCGTTTTTCGTTAGTAGAGCCCAAAATTGCTTGCGTAGATTACATGCATCGCAAAATATGATAAGCAAGATATGGCATAACCAGAGCTTCATGCTAAATTCACCTCATACACTGTTTGTAAGTAGCCCAAGGAATTAATGTTTCAGTTTGAAACCATTTGTTATAAAACATATGACCAATACATGTTGAACAATTGCAACAGAAATCTAACAGAAAACATTTTTGAATTTATAAGCTTGCTCAGGAGATGCAACAGACTGAGTTTTCAATTAACTAATATTTTCTTCTTTACCTAGGCAGAAAATGAAATTTAGCTCTTAAATATTATTTTGGTGGATTTTGACATCAGCAGCAGCAAAAGCTACTAGTATTTGCACTGGCCCACAGATGTTCTGACAGGCTCACTATTATTTCTACTGGAAAATTGAGGCCGAAGTATGATTTGATATTATAACTTTTTAATAGGTTTTCTCAACAGAGAAACCTAAGAATTAATTTTCAATATAATTTATTGCAAAAAAATCTGCACAACTAGTATACAGTGGAATCTGCTTTAGTGATCAGTGTGCAAAATGAATTTAAGAATTATTATGTTTAAATTCTGTTTGCCAAAAATCATTTGTAATAAATTCACACAAGTTTGCTTGGTTGTATGAACATGACAGAGTACAAGAGCAAGGAGGTTATGCTTAACTTATATAAGACACTAGTTAGATTTCAGCTGGAATATTGTGTATAGTTAGGAGAGGATGTGAAAATATTGGAGAAAACACAGAAGAGATTGACAAGAATGGCTCCAGGGATGAAATGTTCCAGTTATGGAGATAGATTGAAATGTAAGTGACTGTTCTACTTGGAGAGGAGAACACTAAGAGGAGATTTTATAAATGTATTCAAAATCACGAGGGGGCTGGACAGAGTGGACAGGGAGAAATTATTCCTACTTGTAAAAGGATCAAGAACAAGAGGACACAGATTTAAAGTGATTTGCAAATGCAATATGAGAGCAAAAATGTTTTCACAGGTCTGGAGTGCACTGCCCGGAAACATTGTGGAGGTAACTTTAATTGAGACATTCAAGAGAAAATCTAAAGATTATTTGATAAGAAACAAGGTGCAGGGGGTGTGTGGAAAAGACAGGAAAATGGTACTAAGTCATAATGCTCACTTGGAGAGCCAATGTGGACACAAAGAGCCAAATGGCCTTTTTCAGTGTCATTAACAATTCTGTGAAGCTGAGAGCAATTTTGTGCTAGAATCGATATTGCTTTTTAAATTGGCTTCTGCCCCACTGTGTATTTTGAAGTTTTGGAGTGCCAATGAGCAGTGTTGCTAAATATGTAAGGAACATTGTTTCACATTCGCCAGCTGTTACAGTATCTCTGTATGATGCAATCTCAAATTGTTAATATGATAAAATGTTTTCTGTTCAAAATCTCAAACCAAAATCAGTACTGTGAAAACTGCTCAACTGTTTAAAGAGCCAACAGGCTTTGAATACAACTCCAATTATAGCACACTTTTTATGGATATGATGTTTGCCAAAACAAAATAGTAATAAATCCATGTTGGCTTATTTGGCTGTATTGAGCATGCCAGAGAGTACAAGAACAAAAAGAATGGAAATAACTAAAAAAGAATAGAACAATAGCCTTCAAATTGTTTTTATTTGAGTGACATTTAAGTAAGGTAGCACGGGTAAGAAAATGATCTGCAATTTAAAGACCAGCTGTTTGGAGGTGCGAGAATGTTGAGCAACATTGTTCAGCAATATAATTAAATCCATAGTATATTGGGATAATGGGATAACTACCTACAGCTGTATTGTTCAGTTGGTCGCACCACCATTTGAGTTAGTGAGCAGTAATGATCACATAACCAGATTCTACTGTATTTTGGATAAATCTTTCAATACATCTTTTAGAAAGATAGTTTTGTAACTAATTCCAATTCAGGAATTAATATGTTGTGTACATGACAATAAAAATGTATCACCAATGGGATTAAAGGAAAAGTAAGACAGGAACAGGCATTCTGAAGACTAGAAAGAATATCAGAAACTCACAGATCCTTCACTGTGACAAGGACTCTTAAAGTAAACATCCTTTTTTTGGACAGGTAACCAGACAACAAAATAGAAAACATGCACAAAAGTTAGAAAATTTCCAAAAATTAAAGCAAAATTCTATTAATTAAGGCAATTGAAGCATCTAGAATTTAGCCTTTTGTCTCCATCAGACAAAATGCCTTATTAAAACAAAAGGCAATGCATTGAAAGTGTCCTGCTACAGGCAAAAAGGCTGAAGTAAACACAAAAATAAATTTTCTTTAAAAATTCTCAAATTAACAAGTTAAAGGTCCATATAAAAAGTAGGAAAGTCACTTACATATTATCTGTCATCGGGATAATTTTAGCAAGAAAAGTAAGAGATTTGATAGAAAGTTCTCAATAAAAGAAAACAAATGCTGGAATTTTCCGGTTGTTCATGCCCCACTGCCACTGCAAGCAAGAATGGAGAATGTGGATCTCAGCCAAATTTCCATTCATTGCAACAAGACCAGAGAATCCCACCAGCATGAATGGCTGGAAAATCAAAGCCACAATTACTTACTATACAGCTATAATTCTTAAACTTTAGTCACGAATTAGCAGCCATAGGCAAAAACCCAGTAATGGCTGCTAAATCTTGCGAGAGGCCTAGAATGGGATTTGCAGCAGGGAGATTTCAGTTCAGGATTTTCTGCAGCTCCCAGCATCACGTCATACTAACACTAATTCACTACGGGTTTTCAAAAACAAAAACCAGTTGTGTTAGCCACATCAAAAGGGAGGGCCACAATTAAGTATAACCCCAGATAGCGAGGGACTGCTTCATTTCAATTGCGGTCTGGGGAGTCCCATTGAGAGTGTTCTGCTTACATGTGTTGGGTTGGACATATCACAACATGAAGAGGGGCATCCCGATATGGAACAGAGCTGATGCTCGTAAGGGGTGGGAGGGGGTGAAGTCTATGAGGGATAGTGCAATCCAATGCCTATGGAAAGTGTTTGGGAAGGTCAGGGCTAGGTTTTGGGGAGGATGGCGGGGGGGGGGGAGAAGTCAAGGGAGGTGATCAAGGGGTTGGGTTTATGGCTGTAGGTACAGAGGAAGAAAGAAGGGATTTGATCTTAGTGAGGCCCAATCTTGGATTGGCACAGGGCAGTCCCTAAACTGCAGAAGTCCCCATTTCCTTCCCTCCCTTAGAAGAACTTTTGAAAGACAGCAGGTTGTACGCTTCTACTTGACTGATCTCACCAAACATTTTACAGTGTGGGTGGGTTAAATCCAGAAGCTGCTGGGTTAAATTCTTCAAAAATTTCTCCGAGTGGCATGCGAATAATCACCAGCAGCAGACAAGGTTTCAACTTGTAAAAATAAGTGAATGAAGATACCAAGGGAGAGACTGACATAGGGATCTTCCGTTTATTACCAGGTTATCCCTGCTTCTTGGACTCAGAAAGATTTGTTCTCTGAAGTTATCCAAACTCGGAACGTTAGCTCCGTTCTCCTCCACAAATGCTGTCAGATATGCTGAGACTTTCTAGCAATTTCTGTCTTTATTTCAGATTCCAGCATCTGCAGTAATTTGCCTTTATCTTAAAGCATTAGGTAACTTCTTTAAAGCACATTTGGTTTGCTGTTTATTCATTCTTGGAGCATTGGTATTGTTACCAAGTTCAATACTTATTCTTTATCTCTATATTGCTCTTGTTAAGGTGACGATGGGTCCTCTTTAACTGTTGCATTGCAGAAATTTAGTGGCTTGCTAGACAACTTCAGATGGCAATTAAGAGTCAACCACACATAGACAAGATCAAAATCAAATTTCCCCCTTGTCCCTGTCAGGCAAGGGGGAAATGGTCAAGTAAGAGAACCTTGGTGTACAAAAAAAGTTGATTTGCTGGTTAAAAGGAAAAAGGAGGCTTATGTCAGGATGAGGCTTGAAGGCTCGGTTAGTGCAATGGATAGCTATAGATTAGCCAGGAGGGAGCTAAAGAGTGAATTGAGGAGAGCTAAGAGAGGACACGAGAAGACTTTGGCTGATAGGATTAAGGAGAATCCTAAAGCTTTCTTTAGATATGTTAAGAATAGAAGATTGGTTAGGGCAAGATTAGGGCCAGTCATAGACAGCAGTGGGAAGTTGTGCGTGGAGCCTGAGGAGATTGGAGAGGTACTGAATAAATATTTCTCTTCGGTATTCACGCAGGGTGATGTAAATGTAGTTATGGAGAACACTGAGGTACAGGGTAGCAAACTGGAAAGTATCGAAGTAGATAGGGAGGATGTGCTAGATATTCTCGAGGGTTTGAAGTTGGATAAGTCCCCTGGGCCGGACGGGATTTACCCTAGGATTCTCTGGGAGGCAAGAGAGGAGATTGCAGAGCCTCTGGCTCTGATCTTCAGGTCCTCGTTGGTTACGGGTGTGGTTCCGGAGGACTGGAGGATAGCGAATGTGGTCCCATTGTTCAAGAAGGGGAAGAGAGACCTTCCAGGGAATTATAGGCCAGTGAGTCTTACTTCTGTTGTGGGCAAAGTATTGGAGAGAATTATTAGGGATAGGATTTATAGTTATTTAGAGAGAAATGAATTGATTGGGGATAGTCAGCATGGTTTTGTGAAGGGTAGGTCGTGCCTTACTAACCTCATTGAGTTTTTTGAAAAAGTGACTAAAGAGGTGGATGGGGGTAAGGCGGTTGATGTGGTATATATGGACTTTAGTAAGGCGTTTGATAAGGTGGCCCATGGAAGACTTCTGCAGAAAATGCAGATGTCTGGGATAGAGGGTGATTTAGCTAATTGGATTAGGAATTGGCTAGCAGATAGAAGACAGAGGGTGGTGGTTGATGGGAGATATTCATCGTGGAGTTCGGTTACAAGTGGTGTACCTCAGGGGTCTGTTTTGGGGACCCTGCTGTTTGTAATTTTTATAAATGATCTGGATGAGGGTATTGAAGGATGGATTAGTAAATTTGCAGATGACACTAAAGTCGGTGGAGTGGTAGATAGTGAAGAGGGGTGTTATAGTTTGCAGAGGGACTTGGACAAGTTGCAGAGCTGGGCCGAGAGGTGGCAAATGGAGTTTAATGTGGAAAAGTGTGAGGTAATGCACTATGGCAGAAATAATAAATGTGTAGAGTATAGGGCAAATGGTAGGATTCTTAGTAGTCTAGATGAACAGAGGGATCTTGGTGTGTATGTGCATAGATCCCTGAAAGTAGGCAGTCAAGTCGAGAAGGTTGTTAAGAAGGCATATGGAGTCTTGGCTTTTATTGGTAGGGGGATTGAATTTCGGAGCCGCAACGTCATGTTGCAACTGTACAAAACTCTAGTGCGGCCGCACTTGGAGTATTGTGTGCAGTTCTGGTCCCCACATTATAAGAAAGATGTGGAGGCATTGGAGAGGGTACAGAGGAGGTTTACCAGGATGTTGCCTGGTATGGAGGGCAGGTCTTATGAAGAGAGGCTGAGGGATTTGAGGTTGTTTTCGTTAGAAAGGAGGCGGCTAAGAGGGGACCTTATCGAAACATATAAGATGATTAGAGGTTTAGATAGGGTGGACAGTGATAGCCTTTTTCCTAGGATGGAGAAAGCTAGCACGAGGGGACACAGCTTTAAATTAAGGGGTGATAGTTATAGGACGGATATCAGAGGTAGGTTCTTTACCCAAAGGGTGGTTCGGGAGTGGAATGCCCTGCCTGCAGCAGTTGTAGATGCGCCAAGTTTGGTGGCGTTTAAGAGGTTAGTTGATAAGTATATGGAAGAGAAGGGAATGGTTTAGTTTGGAGGGGCATTGCTTTTTATATTGGTCGGCGCAACATCGAAGGCCGAAGGGCCTGTTCTGTGCTGTAATGTTCTAAATAAGGAAATTGGTAAACCAGTTGGATTTCCCTAACAATCTAATAGCTTCCTGATCATTTTGACTGATGTCAGCTTTGTATTTCAAAATTGTCTTTTAAACTGAATCAGCTTTTCATGGTGGAATATTACCATAATCTATGGTTTGTTCATCCAGGTCACTGGATTCCTAATCCAGTATACTCAGTGTTCCAAAGGTGTTATACCTTTATTTATGATAACAAGTAGATTGCAGTAAATTGATAATAACACAGCACTAAAAACTTGAGCACAAAATCTGTGTTTACATTTCAATGCAGTATTGCAAGAGTGCTGCACAACTGAAGGCACCACATTCCATCCGTTTTCTCAAATAGGCCTGAGAGATTCCATTCCACGACATAAATAGTGGCAGGAGATTTCTCCCAGTATCCATTGTTCATCCATCAAACAGCACAAACAAAGGCAGATTACCTAGTAATTTATCTGAAGTGATCTTTGTGGGACTCTACTGTGTGTAAATAGGCAGCAGATTTCCCCACGCTGCAACAGTAACAACTTCAAAAATTCTTCATTGACTGGACTTTTGAGATGCTCTTTAACATGTTGTTAATGCATCATTTTCATTCTACTTTAAATTAGCAGCCTTGTTCAAATCCCATCCATTATTCCCACCAGATCTCAAATCCCCATTAATCTTTCAACTAACGAAGAACCAGAATTATTGTTCAAATCCCATCATGGCAAATGGTGAGACTTAATTCAAAAATCTGGCAATTTGAGAATACAGGGTACTGTTGAGTTGTTCACTGACAGTACCTTAGTGGGAAATTGAATTAATCTAGTTATTTGAAAACCAGCACAATAAAATAATAAGAATCCCAGATTTAATTCACCAAATCCAGTGGTTTGTACATACAGTTCCTGGTCTTGTGAAGTCAATGCTTTGGGCCACATTTTGTTTCATTTGGTTGCTGAACAGTCGTACACAGACACTCTGAAGATATTCTGGTGTGATCTAGTAAAAGGAAAGAGAAATCATGAAATGATATTTAAATAAAACATTTCTGTTTTTGTTTTATAGTTATTTTTACCATTTTGTGTGTCTTTTTGTCAATCACACAATGTCCCAGCCATGAGGGAGTCAGTGTGGCCTGTCCTTAGGTCTCATTAGTCAATGCTAGAGTTATACATCAGCTAAGAGTAACTTGCCACTAATTTTGCTTCTTGCAGGCGGTTTTTCCTCTACTGATCTGTATGTATTAAATTTATAACAATATCCTCAAAGGTTAGTTGTATTTAAAACTTGTTGACAGCCAAGTAGCTCATTAAAATATTCTGCAGTGATCTAATTTTCAATGGGCATTAACTATATAGGTTAACAATCTTAACATATATAATACATCGAGAAATGATTTTGCCTATTATTGTAATGCGATTTATACATTCTCTGGATGGCATCCTTAATAATGGCAAATTTCTGGCAAAAGAATATAAACTTATGAGATATTTCTGTCCTGTTCTTTTCAAATTAATGTTGCAAGGTTGTGTAATTTATGCTAATATGTAATGTGTAATCTGACCGTATGCTTCCAGGTTTAAAGTTATAATTAAATAATATTGAAAAGACTCATGGAAAATATTCAACTCTACATAAAGTTAATTAATATTAATAGCCTAGAAAAACCAAACCATTCAAAACTTTGCTGTTCATATGCTAACTCCCACTTGCCCATCAATCTGACCGATCTACAATGAGCTCTAGTCATCCAATTCATCAAATTCAAAATTGCCATCATTCTATTTAAATTTATGATTTGATTTTTCCTGAAGAAGACAGTGAAGAATTAGTTACTAAAGATAGTTCCAAGGTCCCGGTGCCGACATTGGGTCAATAAAAAGGCCACAGGAGCCCCAACATGTGAGCTTCATAGTGAGGAAAGTAGGTAAGAGTGCCTGATACTCTGGATAACTGGCAGCCCCACTGGGAGAGGATAAAGAGGGCACCCAAATATGTGGCAGCTCTGGCTGCAGTGCATCACAGTGAAGCAGTATCAATCTAGAGCGTGCTCTGCAGCCATAATGGATCCATACTTGGTTGATTTGTAGGATGCAGTTCGAGCCATTGAACCTGTCACTGGGAAGCCACCACCTTTCAATCTATGGGATCCAGCCATATTGAGGGGGCTCATGTACTATCTGAAAAAACCAGAATACATTTGACGTGTCCTCTAGGTCTATTCAGGTCTAATAGGTCTAATCAGCTACCCACTACTGATGGGCAGATAGCAGTCAGCCCATACAAACTACTTACCTGATGTCAGTCTAGAGACAGAAATAGACTGGAGGAGGGAAGATGCTCGTAGCCCTGCACAATGACCAGTAGCAAGGAAATGCTAGCACACCTATCTCCAAATTCACCTCCAGGTGAAAATTCTGGCCATTATGTGAACTTCCTACATGGCTGCCAGTTCCTTTCACATTTGTATTCAAGCCAATGGAAATTGTGGACAGCATTATTTGTCAATAATTTTCTGTTGTTTAGACCACTGAACTGGTAATCCACAAACCTACAGCAATGCTTTGAAATTCTGGGCTCAAATCCCACCACATTAAATGGTAGGCATGAGCGAGTTGAACTGTTCCTTTTGGAGTTCGTGCACTAGAATATCAAAAGAGGTAGCTTTCCTTTCACCAACTTCATGCAGCAAAATCTCCACTGCTGTATCAGTGAATCTTGGACTTATTTTTTCATGGGAATATAGGCAATAATGAACTTTCCTTTATAATCTATTTCTTAACAAGCTAATTCGTAACCTTTTACATGAGTACTTCATTGATCAAAATTTCTGATATTCCATTCAATTCCATCTGAGCTCCCAGAGGTAGCTGCTGAGGCATCTCCAGACTGGAATCAATGGAAAATCCTATGAACTGCTGAGATCTTTCATTCTGATGTCATTAGCCTTGTTATAAAAACTCTAGAAAAAGTTACACCTTGCTCAATGAGGTATAACTGGGTTTTTAATTATGTACAAATATTAGAATTACTGCTTATCTCCACACTGGCTCTGAGAAGCTAACTTTATATTTGTGGAATGTCAAATTTCTTAGCATCAAGAAAGAAATGTCAAAAATGTGAATTTTTAAAAAAAGTTTAATGTTATTTTACCTTCTAAATCCAATCATCATAATTGATTTTGATGTCAGAAAATTAAAACAGAAGAATATTGGGTGCTTTTAACTTCTTAGTTTGTTGTATTTGATTAGTTCAATATGACTGGCTTATTAATAGCTCACTGCTGCTGCATATTGCATGCCAAGACATCCCTTAACATGGCACCAGATGTAACTAGTCAGGCAGAGGTTGTGATGGACCATTACCTGGCAGTCCTGGTTCCAGCTTGTCTTTTGCACTCGCTTGTTGAGTTTTGCCAACATTGAGGATGGGGATGTTAATAGAGCTTCTTCCTCCTAACTGCTCGTCCACCACAATTCATAATTGGATACAGCAGAACTGCAGCATTTTGATCTGATCAATCGCTTAGCTCTGTCTATTACAAGCTGCTTTAACACAGTGATATTGCTACACAGGACCTTAGTGTGAAGATGGGAGTTTATCTCCGCAATGAATGTAACTACTACCAGTACTGTAATGGGGAGATACATTAGATCTCCCTATTACAGTACTGGGGAGGTTGAAGAGGATGAGGTCAAATACATTTTTCCATGGTGTTGATTCTGTCACTACCTGTTGCAGATCAGTCTGCGAACTACGTGCTTCAGATCTTGACCAGTAGTGATGCTACCAAGCCCCTCTTGGTGATGGACACTGAAGTTAATCAATTGGAGTACATTCTAATACCTTGATAGTTTGAGTGCTTCTTCCACACAGTGTTTAACATGAAGGAGTATAGTGCTATCAGCTAAGGGTAATCAGGATGAAATTTCCTTGCCTATGTTTGGCCTGATGCTATGAGATTTCATGGGATCCAAAGTTCATGTTGAGGACTCCCGGGATAATTCCCTCCCATCTGTATACCATTATGATGCCAACTCTAGTAGGTCAATCTCGCTGGTGGGATACCACATACCCAGGGATCGTGATGGAAGAATCTAGAGAAATCTTACCATTTTTCCATTTACTGTAGCTTCCAAGGAATCTACCAGCTCTGCAGTGACTCCAATCAGACTGTGGTAATCCTCTTGCATCTTGCTGTATCTCTTCATGTATGATGCTGCTTTTCTCTCAGTCTCTGCTAACTGTTGCTGAAGTTGTTGCAACGATTCTGCTAATATGTCAATGTAATATTAAATAATATTTATCCTTCACCATGTCACTTTCCCTATGGAAAAACTCTTGAGTTTAAGCATTTAACAATTTCTAACTCTATAAGCTCATTATAATTAAGATATCCTTTCATGTGTCAAAGTCAAACTCAATTAAATCACATATTGCGAGTTCCTCTTAAGCTTCCCTTTTCACCCTCAAGATATTTCAGCAGGCATCCACATGCTCAAGTATTAGCCGTAGATCACCTTTGAGTCATAAGCTTTTGGGTTTCACTCTGAGTCATAAGCTTTTGGGTTCAAGTCCCATTCCAGGACTTGATGACTAAAATTAAGGCTGACACTTCAGCACAATACAAGAGAATGCTACGCCATCAGAAGTATCATCTTTTGGGTGAGACTTCAAATTGAGAGCCCATCAGCCTGTTTGGGTGAATGTAAAAGATCGCATAGTACTGTTTTAAAGAAGACAGAGGAGTTAACTCCAGTGTCCTGATCAACATTCATCCCTCAATCAACATCACAAAAGCCTGTGTATGGTTGCTTGATGGTGTAGTGGCAGTGTCACAATCCAGAGGCCCAGGCTAATTCACTGGAGGATACAGGTTTGAAGCCCACCAATGCAGCTGATGGAATTTAAATCCAATAAATAAATTTGGAATTGAAAGCTATCTAGTTCCCTAATGTCATAGAGGGAGGGAAATCTTTACTTCATCTGGTCTGCATCAGACTCCACAACCACAGCAATGTAACTCTTATCTGCCTTCTGAAATGGCCAATCAAGCCATTCTGTGCAAAAGCAGTTTGGGAAGGGCAACCAATGCTGCCTTGTCAGTGAAAAAAATATATCCCATGAAAGAATGAAGAAAAAAGTATGTTCAGAAATTGTACACACAAAGGCAAATTTCTTTTAGGTGCATGCAAATATAAGTCTGGTAGAACCAGAGGCAATAGAGCAGTAGAAATGAGCAATTTTGCATATGCCTCTTCAATAAGGTATCTCCACTGTATCCATGTGAATACTGGTAGATTGCTCTACAGAGAGACAGCATGGACTTGATGAGCCAAATGGCTTCTTTCTGTGCTGTAATGCTATGGATAATTTTTCCCAAAAAGGATCTTCCATTTTTATCATCCTTCTTTCTCACTTCCATTTTTCCACTTCCCCACACCAGCTCTCCATTTTGCTGCCCTCAACCCCGACACCCCCGGCCTCCTTCAGGAGGACTCTCACATTCCTCAGGCAGTCCCCTTAAGCAATTGAAGCTCTGTTCTGGCGTTCACACATTCTAATCACTTAACAGACACTTTTAGCACTTTTCCCAGCTTTCTTCATCTGCATTCACATTCCCTTTGTCCAATTACAACTCTCCCACCATCACAGCATAAATCTCTGCTGATTTTCTTTGCTCTTAGCTTAGTTCTGACTAAGATTGAGATTTTGACTCGAAACATTGGCTCTATTCTCTCCCCATAGATGTTGTCAGACCTGCTGAGATTTTCCAATATTATCTGTTTCTGTTTCAAATTCCAGTATCTGCAGTATTTTGCTTTTATGATATAGAATGAGCGTTGTTTATCTTAAAAAAAACTCATTAAAGATACACTTGACAAGGATGTTAGCATTAGAAGGGCAGTACACACACACAGTACATACCCATGCCTCCTGAAGTTAACATCCTTGTTAAACAAGTAATGTTTACATCTGCAATTTCTAAACACATTGGTATCTGTAGTGATGATCTACAAATACTCCAAAGTATTTGAGCAATGATAGTAGGAGATCATAAAATCCCTACAGTGCATTTCGTCCATCGCACCAACCACAATCCCACACAGATCCTATCCCTGTAGCCCCACACATGTACCCGCTAGTCCCCCTAACATTAAGGGGCAATTTTCCATGGCTGATCAACCTAACCCGCTCGGATTTGAAGTGTGGGAAGAAACTGGAGCACCTGGAGGAAACCCAGGCAGACACTGGGAGAACATGCAAACACCACACAGACACTTACTCCCCCAAGGCCAGAATTGAACCTGGGTCTCTTGCACTATGAGACAGCAGTACTAACCACTGTGTCACCATGCTGCCCCCTGCTAACATTCTGTTCTTTCAGAGGCTTAATGTTCAAAACACTGGTGCTGTAACTTACAGAAGGAGGTGATGATTTCAAAGCAAAATATATGCATACATCCTATAATGTATGCATGCTGGTTAACTAAAGTATTTTTCTCTACTTCTCATTAGCTTGTTTGATGCTCTCAATTAATTATCATCCTAACCCAACTACCTTCAGCCAATTCATCAACGACATTTGTTCGATCATAAAGTCAGAAGAGGGGATGTTCGCTGACGGCTGCACGGTGTTCAGCACCATTCGCAGCTCCTCAGATATGGAAGCAGCCCATGTCCAAATGGAGAAAGACCAGGACAAAGAATTAAGAGAGAGAGTGAGTGTGTGTGTTAGTGTATGTGGTGTGTGTGTTAGTGTATGTGGTGTGTGTGTTAGTGTGTGTGGTGTGTGTGTGTATATGAGAGAGAGGGGAGCGGGGAGCAGAGAGAGGGGAGCGGGGAGCAGAGAGAGGGGAATGGGGAGCGGAGAGAGAGGAGCGGGAAGTGAGTTCTCTCTCTGAGAGATTCAGAGAGAAGAGAGAGAGGCTGAAAGAGTGACTGTGAGATAGTAACTGAGGGGATAATTTAAAAGGGAATGAGGGGGGAGCAGGGGAGTGTGAGACTGAATGAAAGGAAAATAAGTAAATGAAAGTGCATGAGGGTGATTGCAAGGAAGAAATTGAATGAGGGAAAAATATGGGAGTGAGTGAGTGATAGAGAGAATGAGTGAGCAGAGAAAGAGAGAATTTAAGAGGAGTAAGGGGAGAGTGTGAGCAAGGGAATGAGGTTGTGAGGGAGTAGAGGAGAAAAGGAACAAGTGGGAGAGGGGAACGAAGGAGAGAGTGTGAGAAAGGGAGTAGAGAGAATGTGGCAGAGAAGGAATCAGGGAGAGAGAATAAGAAAGGAAGTGAAGGGAAGAAGAGAGCAAGGAGTTGGTCTGGGAGATAAGTGAGGAGAGAATGAGAAAATGTCTTTTGAAATTCTAATCTGAAAACTCAGCTGTGTTTCTGGGGAGAAACATATCAGTTTCCAGTCAGAGCTTAACATTCACAAATTTTGGAAAATATGTAATAATCTGATCTTGGATTCTAATGCTAAACTAGCTCAAAGGAACTCAAAACAGGAATAATGATCAAAGAACAGCAGCTTTACTGTATCACATGATCAAACTCCAGTTGTCAATGCTTGATAATTACCCGAACATAATTTAGTGGCAATTTCCTGACAATGGACGCTGTCAGAGGCCAACATTTCAGTTTATAATTTACAACTGCAGTTTCAAAATCATCATTTACCTTTACAATTTTGAAGTAATGCAAACTTGCAAACATTAACAACACAATCTTTTGAAAACAGTAATACATTTTTAAATCCATTTATAAATAGATAATGCTTTGAACAATTAAAGCTACTATTCTCTACAGAAATAATGGTGCAATAACTTTGAAAGCCACATTACATTACAAGTCATTACCTTTGGAATTCTGTCCATTTTCTTTCTGAGAGACAAGTTAAGGACTACTGTTTTTATATTCAGTACCAATATGTTACAATTTTATACGGTTTGCAACACAATTAACAACTGTGCTTTTTCCTGCTGCTACACCAAACAATGAACTTTGTGTTATCCAGCATTCTTCCAGCTGGAATTCTCTGGAATTTCAGACCCATTAGTTTCAGTGTTCAGATAACGCATTCTTCAAAAAAAAACTAACAATGACAGATTGTAAATCTGCAGAAGCTGTTCTTCGGCTTTACATCAAAATTATTAAATTATTGGTTCAGTTTTGGTTATTATGCTGAACAAAGACATACTACACCTTGAACTATGTCCAGAGAAATATGACTCTTTGTTAATTAGCATTTTTGATTAATCCAGCATCACTCATTCCCCAAGCATGTCAGATAACAAAGATTTTACTATATTATGTAGAAAAACTGTCCACAAGGTTATGTTGTTGATCTTCACTTTTACTGTGTTATTTACTTCACAGGTTTATCTCCAGTTCACAGGCATCTTACGAGGGGGATGGGGGGTCTCAGCCTGCTCATACCAGTTTTAAAAACTGATGACTTAACTGTTTGTGAAAATATAGCATGTTGACAGTTATCTATTGTTGCCAAAGCCAGCTACAACATGGTATAATAAACCTGGGACAGGACCACAAACCAATATTTACCATTTAATCAACATCACAGAAAATACATATTATCTGATTATCACATTGCTGTTTGTGGGAGTTTGCTGAATGCATATTGGTTGCTTTGTTTCCTCCATTATAACTGACTACAATTCAAAAAGTATCACATTGGCTGTAAATTTCTTCAGCTATCAGAGGCAGAATTTTCCAGCCATTCACGCTGGCAGGATTCCCTTCAGGTCCCGCTTCAGTGAACAGGGATTTGGCTGAGCACCGAATGCTTGCAAGTGGCAGTGGGGTGTGAATGGTCAGAAAATTCAGACCTTGGTTATCATGGAGAGTGTTCTATAAATGCACATCTTTCTTGCATTTTTTATATTGCGCAAGACAATCAGGTTACAATTGAGGATTATTTCACAAGATCTTCAATGTGTGCAGATACCGATTAATTGTTCTTCTCAGAATGTAATCTATAGCAATTAAAGATATAAAGGATTATGGAAACATAGTATAACACTAAAAACGTACAAAACGTCTGAACAGGACATTCAGGATATTCCAGTTTAGGTATGACTACTACAAACTAACTTTGTCTTTCTAACAATACGTTTAGACTCTCTTTTTAATCTCTACGTGAAATAAACTGACCCCACTCTACCATATCTCTTTGTGACACGTATTGAGCCAATTACTTCTTATAAATAGCAAATTATGCAAAATCGGTTACATTTTTCAGCAGTCATTATCATCCTGCAAAAAAAATTGTCTAATCTTTGATCTTGCTCAGGCTTATGAATTTTGTAATTGTACCAATGAAATCTGTCCAGCCTAAATAGCCTGCTTCTGTAACTTATCAACACCTACTGTAGTATTTTAAAGACCTGCATTTTGTTTCCTTCTAGCTTTCTTTACCGAACAAAAGTAAATCCTTTAAGGTAACTTAGTCACCCAAGGCCATGCCACCCATCTCTGAATAGTTTCCAATGTATTTGTTTTCGTCTTCAGGTGGGGTACCCAAAATTGCATTCTCCAAAACTAGCTTTATCAGTTAGCTGCATGTCATTATAGCTTTGTTTGACTTCTAGTCCATTGTACTCCAAACACATTGCAATTGTGATTGCCTTATGGACAACTGTTTCAAAGCAGGTAACATTTTTGGTCACAATCTCCAAGAAAGAAGATTTATAATGTAAGACAATGCATCATATCTATTCGGTATATTGGTAGAAACTGATCAATGAATAGTAATAATTGGAAATCAAAACAGCAGTTCAACTGAAAAACTTTACATGCATGTTTGTCAATCTGTTGGTCTACTGATCTCTAGTCATTGATGCAGGTAAGACAATCACCCATTATATATTGTCAATTTCTACCTCCTTTTTCTTCCTTTCTATACGGATACATTTTTAGAACTGAATATCAGTCACAAAAATGATACGTTTAACTTAAGAGTAAGATGTGAAAGAAAGGATACAAATAAAGACAGCAGCTTTGGGGTACTGGTCACTTTCAAACTTGCAGACAGAAATTTTTGCAGCCTCATTTTCAAATCAGGGGACCACGAATCCTAAAAAGCAAAATCAGATTAACAGAAACAATTATAAGAATGAAAGAGCAAGACAAAAAGGCCATTATTTATAAAGCTTGCGGGATAGAATTTAAAAAAATATAAACTTGGCAACAAAATGGCAATTTTTTGCAAGATACTCTTGCACTTAATGAATGAAATTGACAGGGGTTGTTGGGGATGTAATATTGCCCTCTCACTTTCCAACATTTGCTGAATAGACTTTGTTCAGAGTTGGTGGAAAGTGGAGGCTCAGATATCTGATATCTTATCACATATTTGCTTTCAATAAGAATATATCCATTGTAGTTTGCCATTTTTAGCTACTAATCTTAGTTATTTATGCATATTTAGGTATTTTCATTCAACAGTAAATTGGGTAGGAACAAATCTAATTCTAAAATCAAAGTTTAAAAACCATAATACTAGGTTCCTGTGTAGCAAGATAAATTACCTAACTATTGGAATTATTTTTCATTCTTTGAATGTCATGCATCTTCCACAAACAGCAGGATTATAGCCTAGCTTGATGGATTCATGGGAAACCATGTGTTGAGCAGGTTAATTTAAAAGATACCAAAACACTGCACACAAATGGCGCCCTAAGTGCTTTCAATCTCCAGAGTTGTTATTAAATCAAGGACATGTACCATTGCGTTAACGTATTTTGACCTGAAATTAAATTGAAACTACTCACTGCTAACTCAACCACAGATAATTGTACCCACAGGATCAGTACTGCAGTCTCTGTTGTTTGTGATAATGATTTGGATGAAAATGTACATGCTGATTAATAAGTTTGCAGATGACACAAAAATTGGGGGAGTAGCAGCTAGTGAGGAGGATTATCAGAGGATACAGCAGGATATAAATCGGCTGGAGACATGGGCCAAAAAATGGCAGATGGAATTTAGCTCGGATAAATGTGAGGTGACCTGATTTGGAAAGTCTACTGCAGAAGGAAAGTATACAATCAATGGTAAAGCCATTAGAAATATTAGCATACAGAAGGGATCTAGGCCCACAATTCCTTGAAAGTGACAACTCAGGAGGACAAGATGGTCAAGAAGGGGTGTGGTATGCTGGCCTTCATCAGTTGGATGTTGAGCATAGGAATTGGAAAATCATTTTGCAGCTGTATAAGACTTTGGTTAGGTCACATTTGGAGTATTGTGTACAATTATGGTCGCCACACTACCAGAAAGGGTGCGGAAGAGATTTACCAGTATGTTGCCTGGTTTCGAAGATATGGATTATGAAGAAAAGTTGAACAAACTTGGATTGTTTTCATTGGAGTTTTGGAGCATGAGGGGGAACTTGAAAGAGATTTACCAGATTATGACAGGCTTGGATAGAATGGACAGTCAGAGTCTTTTTCCCAGGGTTGAAAAGTCGATTACTCGGGGGCATAGTTTGAAAACAAGCAGAGGTAAGTTTAAAAGAGATGTAAGGGGCAATTTTTGTTTTACACAGTGGGTGGTGAATGCCTAGCACATACTGCCAGAGGAAATGGTGAAAGCATATTCTATAACAACGTTCAGGAGCATCTGGATAGATACATGAATAAGCAGGGAACAGGGGGATATGGACCATGTAGTGGCAAGAAAACATTAGATTACAGAAGCATCTGTGTTAGCACTTGATGAGCCAAAGGACCTGTTCCTGTGCTGTACTGTTCTTTTTCACACAGGATCTACAGAAGTGGACGAATGGCACGTGTGAGGGTGTAAATCATTTCAAAAATGAAAAACATCATATTTTTCCTATTCCTCATCCCCTAGAAGCCAATAAAGTACATATTTAAGAGCAGTGCTTGCTGAGAAGCCATAACACAGGACCAATTTTATTTGTGTTCTAAAATGAAGAATACACAGTAATGTTTAGAAAATGTGTGACATTTGCTCCATTTGCTAATTTTGAATATTTTAATGATTGGATTCTGTTAGGAATATGTTCCAAAAGCAAAAGTGGAATGAATAGAACCTTTACTCAACTTTCTCAGTTCTCTGCCAACAGCAGAAGATACATTCTGTTTTCAAATTGACAATCTGCTACATAATCACTAGTTTTATACTGAATTGTTGCATTGCACGAAACAAATAACTTCCTAAACAGCACTGTGAAAAATACATAATTAACTGAAGGCCTTGCTGGCTACAATGGACATGACAATCCAATTCTGAGCTCAGTAATGTTGAAAATAACAGTGCAACTTTTCAACTATCTTTAACTTCTGAATAATGTAGGATGGCACTGCACCAGGGACCCTGTTCAATTCCAGCCTTGGGTGACTGTATGGAATTTGCACATTCTCCCCGTGTTTGCGTGGATTACCTTCAAATGCTCTGGTTTCGTCCCACTGTCTGAAGACATGCAAGTTAGGTGGATTGGCTGCACTAAATTATAAGATGTGTAGCTGAGAGGTATTAGTGGTACCTAATACCTCTAATATTGGTATTAGAGGTATTAATACCTCTACAGAGATGCTCTGTCAGAGAGTTGGTGCGGGTTTGATGGGCAGAGTGGCCTCCTTCTGTACTGTAGAGATTCTATGAAGCATATTGCAGACATTATTTTATTGGTATGTTTAATCACCCAAGGCAGATTCAGGTAGCTACGATCTCATGTTTGGGCAACAAATACTTTATAAATTATGGACAATAATACATGAACAAATGCTGTTTGTATTTGTATACAACTGTTCTTTAAACTAGTTTGAAGGATTAATAGGGAGAATATTTAAATGTTCTGCCAGATGTTGGTTATACATGTTAAGTAACTCTAGTGGCACCTATTTTATCTTAATGCATCGTAGTACCAATGCGGGCACATTTCAGTTTTGTAAAGGTAAATTTCTAAGTTACATTTTAGCCTTCTGCTTGTAAATGCTTGCTTTACTGAACATTTTATGGTTATCTAAACAGAAGAGAGTTGTTTCCATGTAACCTGAACAGATTTATTTTCTTTCTTCTTGATGTCAATGCTGAGAAGTGCAGCACAATATTTTCTTCAGATCATTATCCAGTGCCAAGTTGACTGTTGACAGAACTTTAGTATAGAAAATTAAAACCTGGAAAATTGGTCTAAATAATGGAATATTTGATACCCCAAGGTTTATGCAATTTAACCTAGCCCTGCAGAGGAGTTCAAGACCTGATCTCAAACTCTTATGATGACAGGCACACCGCAAGGAACAAAGAACTGCTTTTGGGAAAAATGAACTGGTGGAACAGTACAGGGCTTTACACAGTACACAAGTAGGGGATCAAGTGTACAAGCCTCTCAAATGTGTGCTCACATGGATATGACAATCGTTGCAAATTGGCAGTTTTATTAGAAACTACCAAGCTAGTCTACAATGTGTAAAGGCAGAACTAATTCGAAGGATAATTAGGAGGAATTTAATGTTGGCGGTGCATATCGCAGCATCAGACCCAGATACAAACAATATTAGAGAGAAGTGTTTGGCTGTGGAATCTGGTGGCATAACTGGGCTCAGTGTGGGAAGTGGACTAATGACCATCTCCACAACTCCAAGGTGAGTCTGAGTGTATGATAAGCATGCTGTGGCAACCAGGTAAGTAAAATCCCATGTGTCTCAACATGGAGAGGAATCACCAGGCAGGCAAAAAGATAGTACGCTCCAACAACAACCGTTTCATGAGAATAATGATGATATAGAGATGCCGGCGTTGGACTGGGGTTAACACAGTAAGAAGTCTGACAACACCAGGTTTAAATCCAACTGATTTATTTGATAGTAAACTCACAAGCTTTCGAGCCTCTAGTCTTCGTCAGGTGAATGAGGTGTTCTGGTCTCAAATGGCATATATAACAGCACAGGCTGTTTACAGATTACTGATTAGAATGTGATTAGATTCGCATTCTAATTAGTAATCTATAAACAGTCTGTGCTGTTTGAGACCAGAACACCTCATTCACCTGATGAAGACCAGAGGCTTGAAAGCTTGTGAGTTTACTATCAAATAAATCGGTTGGATTTAAACCCGGTGTTGTCAGACTTCTTATCATGAGAATAACAGCATATGATTGAAAAATGTTTGCAACCAGTTGCTAGCATCCAAATCATAGGAGAGTGAATGTCTGAACAAAACATCTGGGAGGAGCCATCGTCTGTGCCAGTCAAGAAGGGGGAGGGAGAGAAGGGGTGGGGAATAACTGTGACATCACTAGTGAGTTGATTGCTTCTTACACTGAGCACCTACTGGCCAATGTGTAAAAATTTAGTGTCTGGAATAAAGGAAAGTGAGGGTCAATGTAGTATGGTAATACAAGTAATCCAAAGCAGAATAGAATTAACACAAGAGAAGACATGGCAGGGCAGCTCAGTCTAGTGAAACACATGCCCTGTAATATGTGCAATGTCATGGACAATATCTGTGTCCTAATCAGCGTTATGTGCAGGAAGTGCTCTGTACACATCAACTTGAGTTCCGAGTCTCAGAGCTCAGCAGCAGCTGAAGTCACCGGCACATCTGCGAGGCTAAAAGCTACATAGATAGCATATTCAGAGAGATGGCCATATTGCAGTTTAAGAGCCCTGAAAGCTGAAGAGGATGCTGATTCCTCAGGGGAGTGCAGTCAGAGCTATGGTTATGGCACCACAAGTGGTTCAACTGAACTGAAGGGGTGGTTTACAGATATTTCTATGACCATAGACATGACTTCAGGATGATACGTTGCCTCCTTGATGCCAGGGCCATGAATGTTTTTGAGCTACAGGTTATTCTTCTGGGGTAAGGTGAACATCCGAAGGTTGTAGTCCACAATGATAGACAGGAAGGGGGATATGAAGGGGGATCAGAATTCAAGAAGATAGGTAGAAAATTAACAAGCAGGGCCTCAAATGTAGTAATCACTGGTTTACTCCCAGTGACATGTGAAAGTGAGTGCAGAAATAGGATTTGGCAGATGAATGCATGGCTAGACATATGATGCAGAAGTGGGTCTTTAGATTCCTGGGACACTAAGACCGACCCTCGAGAGATGATACCAAAGAAGCTGGACAGGTTGCATCCAAACAGAACTGAAACTGAGATCCTTACAAAGTACATTGCTGGTGCTGTTAGAAGGGCTTTAAACTAATTTGTTAGGGGTGTGAGAACCAAGAGGAATTATTAGAGGAGAATATCAGGACACACAAAATACTGGGAGGGACAGAAAGCACAGTAAAACGTCTGACAAAACCAGGTTTAAGTCCAACCAATTTATTTGATAGTAAACTCACAAGCTTTCGAGGCTCTGCTCTTCGTCAGGTGAATGAGGTGTTTTGGTCTCAAATAGCACATATAACAGCACAGACTGTTTACAGATTACTGATTGAGACCAGAACACCTCATTCACTTGACGAAGAGCAGAGCCTCAAAAGCTTGGGAGTTTACTATCAAATAAATCGGTTGGACTTTAACCTGGTGTTGCCAAACTTCTTACTGTGTTTAACCTAGTCCAATGCCGGCATCTCTACATCAGGGCCAGAAAGCACTAGTGTAGAGATTAGTAAATTCATAGGTGAGTAAAAGAAAAAGCAATAAATCAGGGTTATTACAATGCATGTACATCAACACACAAAATGCAGTAATAAAACTGCGTAGTTACAGGTGCTATTGTGTTGTGAAAATATGCTGTTATGACGTTAACAAAATCCTGGCTCTTCCTGGGTACAAGGTGTTCAGAAAAGATAGGAAAAGAATGAAAAGAGGAGTGTTGGTTAAGGAGAGCATTGCAGTGTTGGGAAATGAGGATGTCTCAGAAAGTTCAAGGACAGAATCAATTTGGCTAGAACAAAGGAACAAAAAGGGTGCAACCACATTCCTCAGCATAGTTTATTGATTGCGAACTAGTGAGAAGGATATAGATGAACAAACCTGCATGGAAATTACACAGAGATGGAAACATTATTCAGTAGTTGCAATGGGGGACTTTAATTATCCAAATATAGACTTGGCTGATAGAAATGAAAAATGGGGAGAGGGGCAAAAATTCCTAGGTTGTACTCAGGAAAATTTTCTACAGCATTATGTGTCCTATCCAACAAGAAATGATGTACTGTTAGACGTGATTCTTGGGAATCAGGTAGGTCAAGTAAGTCAAGTATCAGCAGGGAAACATTTAGGAGCGAGTGATCAATGTATCATAAAGTTGAGGACAATGATAGATTAACCTAATACGTAATACAGAGTAAAAATATTTCACTGGGGGGAGAGCCGACTTCAAATGGGGCAAGAACGGACTGAACCAATTAGGCTGGAACAAGAGGTTGGTGGGAAAAACTGTGTCTGAACAATGGGCTACCTTCAAAACAGAAAAGGTCCGACACAGTCAAAGTTTATTGATGACACAAAACGTGAAAGTATTGCAAACTGTGATGAGGACAGTGTAGAACTTCAAAAAGACATGGACAGGTTGGTGAAGTAGGCAGATAGGTGGAGGTAAAATTCAATGCAACAAAATGTGACATGATGCATTTTGGTAGGATGAATATGGAGGGACAATATGAGTGAAATTTTTCATGGGGATCAGAAGCAGAGGGACCTGGGTTTTGATTTTATTTATTATTGTCACATGTATTAACATACAGTGAAAAGTATTGTTTCTTGCACGCTACACAGACAAAGCACAACATTCATAGAGAAGGAAACAAGAGAGCACATACCATCGTGTACAGTCACAGCTAGAGTGGAGAGAAAGAGCAATTTAATGCAAGGCAAGTCCATTCAAAAGTCTGACGGCGGCAAGGAAGAAGCTGTTCTTGAGTCGGTTGGTACGTGATGTCAGACTTTTGAATATTTTCCTGACGGAAGAAGGTGGAAGGGAGAATGCCTGGGGTGCGTGGGGTCCTTAATTATGCTGGTTGCTTTACCAAGGCAGCGGGAAGCGTAGACAGAGTCAACTGATGGGAGGCATATCTTAAAAGGTGGAGAGAACAGTTAATAAAGCATATAGTATTCCAACCTTTATTAATAGGAGCATAGGTTATGCTAAACCTATACAAGACACTAGTTAGACCTCAGTTGAAATATTGTATGCAATTCTGGGAACCAAAGTTAGGATATGAACAATTTGAGAGTGTGCAGGAGATGTTTACAAGAATTGTTCCAGGGATGAGAAATTTCAATGCTGAAGATAGATTGTAGAGGTTAAGATTATTCTCCTTGGAGAGAAAGTGGCTAAGTGAAGATTTGACAGAGAAGTTAAAATTATGAGAGAGCTGGAGAGCGTAGATGAGGAGACAAAGTTCTCTCTCATAAAAGGATGAAAAACGAGAGGACAGAGATTTAAAGTGATTTGTAAAAGAAGCAAATGTGATGTGAGAAAAAAAACTTTTTCACACATTGAATGATTCGGGTTTGGAATGCACTGCCTGGAAATATGGAGGAGGCAACTTCATTCAAGGTATTCAAAAGGAATGATTACTTGAACAGAAACAATGTACAGGGGTACAGGCAAAAGACAGGAGAACGGAACAAGTCATGATGTTCGTTTGCAGAGCCAGTGCAGATACAATGGACCAAATAGCCTTCTTCTGCACTGTAACAATTCTGTGTCCACCTCTGGGCAGAAAGGAAGGTCCAAATTCTCAGTGATTTTTCTTCTCCTGTTCTCTGTATTCTGGAGGGACAGGTTGGTGCCTCCAAAGGGATACTGCCATCCACTACTGAGGTGAAGTACTTCCAAGCCTCAGAGGATGCAGCATCACATCATTCCCTTGCATCAACCACCAGAGCAGATACATACTCAATGGGTATGTATTTGTGACTCAATCTGGGGCTTACAAATGACCCCAGTACATCTCTAGAAGGACCCAGAGGTGGAGAAATTTAACACTGCAGCCAGTTTGAGTGTCACTGGTTGCCCTGCTGGATCAGATTGATGGTAGGTGAATTAATCTATTGAGAGGTTGCCTTCTCTGGCACTGGTCTACAACATCTACAAGTAACTCATTCAACTTTGGAACACTCTGGAATGCAGTACAACCCATCAACCCAAAGAACTATAAAAGGTTGTGAATGTAGCCCAATCCATCACGTAAACCAGTCTCCCATCCATCAACTATATCTACACTTCCAGTGCCTCGGCAAAGCAGTCAGTATAATTAAGGATCCCACGCACCCTAGACATTTTCTCTTCCACTTTCTTCTGCCAACAGAAAGATGCAAAAGGTCACGTACCAGCCAACTCAAGAATAGCTTCTTCCCTGCTGCTGCAGACTTTTGAGTGGACTTACCTCGCATTAAGTTGGTTTTTCTCTAGACCTTATCTATGACTGCAACACTACGATGTGCAATGTTCTCTATGAACGGTATGTTTTCTCCGTATAGTGTGCAAGAAACAATACTTTTCACTATGTTAAAAAAAATGACAGTAATAAATCAAATCAAACCTTCATCCTCTCTGCTCTGCTACTCAAAGTGCAGCCTGTATTTCCTGTTGCGCCATTACAGTGGCTCTGTGGCCTTGTGCACCTCCCTTCAGCATTTGTCATCCATCGGCTGTGAATCTAGGAGAGGTGGCATAGTGGCACAGTGGCACTGCTGCCGCAGAGCACCAAGGACCCGGTTCGATTCCAGCCTTGGGTGACTCTCTGCGTGAAGTTTGCACATTCTCTTTGTGTCTCTGTGGATTTTCTCCCAGCGCTCCAGTTTCCTTCCTCAATCCAAAGATGCGCTAATTAGGTGCACTGTCCATGCTAAATTGTTCCTTAGTGTCCCAAGAAGTTTAGGGTAGGTGGATTAGCCATTCTAAATTGTCCCTTAGTGTCAAAAGATGTGTTGATTAGTGGGAATAGTAGGGTGAATGTGTAGGGTTATGGGAGTGGGGCCTGGTAAGATCCCTGTCGAAGAGTAGGTGCAGAGTCAATGGACCAAATAGCCTCCTCTGCACTGTATAACTTTTGGATGACAATCCCTTCACTAGCTGCTGTCCTGAGATTGGATTCAATTACCCACCCCACAAATCCTTAGAGCTGTTCCTTTCACTCACAGCTCTGCCCCTTAGCTCCTTATAGCTGTTTTTCTCCTCTGCATATTTGCTAGCCTTTTCTCCCCTTTTGATGAAAAATTTGCATTCCAATGGAAGGCAGCTCCAGAATGACTTAACTTTTCCTCAATATCTGAGATCTTTAGTGGGAATCACCATTTTTGAATGATCGGGGATCATGTGATCATCATGTAACACACACTTAGAAATCAGTATTTAATTCCAATCAGACAGGTTATGTTTGCTTGACTCAATAGCCTTTTTAAGAAGCTCAAGCTGCTTCTATCTGCCTCCCATCACCCACATCAGGTCTCCAAAACTCTCTCTCCCCAATGTAGTTCTATACCACCTCACCCAGGTTCCTGAACCAACGGGTTGCATTAAATCCTACCCCATATTTCAAATTGAAAAACAACTTTAAGGAGTTTAAGAATCATTTTCTCCAGCGTACTTGTAAAATTAATTTCTGAATGAAGTAATGTGGAGAGTTAATGACTGATTTAGAGCAACAATTTGTTAGAAACAGGGTATTTATTGAGAAGAGAAACTAGGTGAAGGTGTTTGCAGCTCTAGGCTGTCTTGGAGCAGGAGCTCCAGCTGTTACATGTCAACAACATGGCTGCTTGATGTATTCTGCACATGTGAGGACTCCAGTCTCTGGGGTGGTCACTCATTCTCAGTTCCCATTGGTCTCTTAAGTCAAGTGACCTTTTTCTGCTGAGCTGTTGTAAACAGACAGACACCACATACACAACAATCACATGCAATCAGATCCCTAGCCATTCAAAGATGTTGGCTCCCAGGTGAAGTCTCTGACACTGAGGAGAAGGAAGCCATTCTGAAGCTGCCTCCTAATGGAGTGAAAACAATTTGCTGAATGGTTGCAAAAGATGCTAGGTAAACGCAAATACTTTCTTGGTGAATGCATTAGGGGAAGCACAGAAATATTAATTAAAAAATGCAAAAACATCAACGGAAATCTGAACAAAAACAACTGCTTTCTGTATAGAGACCGCATTCTTGAGCTCCACATTGCAAATAAACGTGGACTTCATTTTAAAGGTCTCCAAAATGGAATCACACTGTTATATGCTTAGTCATTTTCAATAAATCAGCGAAAAAAAAAATCACACCATTGCTATAGCAACGATTATTTAGAAAAACCATTGAAAAACAGAGAAGTTTCTGACAGCAGATAAACTTTCTTTGAATAGTGTACTGAGGCTTTCGCTGTCATCAGTGCTTTCATCTGTATGGAAATACCATCTTTCACAGGTTCTAGTGGAAATATGGTCTCAGGCAAATCATCCAATTTGTCACATTTATGAGATTTCTCCTGTCCATGAAGGAAAATTACCACCAAGATTCAGTAAAATTGTTATCTATCTAGATAAGTTACCTGTCAGCAAAACATCATTATTTAATAATCACAGCATCAAGAGTGCAATTCTTACCTGAAAAAGTTCCTTAAAAGAGGGGTGCACTGTGGGATTGGGGACAAATGGCAGTGCATAAAAGGGCAAAAACTCTGTTGTCTGGCTTAATGCAGCACCTCTAGTCTCGAGGTAGTTTTTGAAATGTGATATCCTTTCATCGACATCATCTTTGTCCTGTTCAAAAGAAAACATTTGAATGACTAACTTCAGTTAAGTGCCTCTCAAATTTTGTCCCTACAATCTGGTATTTTCTATATTTATCAAGTCTTATTTTGCTTTCAATATATTATCTGAAATCTTCCAGGACATCAATAGTTTTGTCTTCACAAATTTTCCTCTGATTTTCTTTCTTATTCCTCGTCTACCAAGGGTCATGTGTGAAGGCTATAAAAACAATCAGCCAAAAGTTGTGTGTTAAAAATCTGACAGGATATTATAATTCTTTATTGGTGACCACTATTTTCTTTAATGCACTGTATCTTAATAAATATTCCACAAATTAGTCTGTGCATCAAGCTGAGAAGTCATTTTAATAAAAATGCACTGCTCCATCAACGTGACATTTGCTGCCTCTCAGAAAAGAGGAGGCATGCATTTCTCACACTAAGGGCAGGATTTTCCAGCCACATTTGCCCCAAAAGCAGAAAATTTCGCCTGACATCAACAGACATTTCCATGATCTGCCCCTCACCCCCTACAATTCCCATGGCGGGGCAGAACAGGAAAATTCGCCCCTAAGTGTCATACAAACCACAATTAGAGGGAATATTGCCATTCCTGCATGTGCTATTCCTTAAATGGCATGTAGCATGATGCAGATTTTGTACCCTAGAAGAATTGATTTGCTTATGAGAGAATGCTTATGACTTTATACTCTTAATATAAAACTAAACTGTTGAACAGTAAGATTCAAAGTAATGTACATTATCAATTTTGTACAACTTATGCATTTATGAATATAAAATAATTCAATAAAATATTTCTTCATTCATGCTTTCTCTTTTGTCATGTTTGCATTCTGCAGCAGTAATTTATTTTCATCAACTAACATCATTTGACTGTCCTTCACTAAAAATGTCAATAAATGAGAAACAAAAACTGCCCTTCACAAATAAATTAGTCAATGAAATATGGTATGTTCAATTATACCATATGCTGATCAAATATTAAAGTTTGATAGGTCTACAAAGCAAATAATCTCTCTACAGTAATACAATCAGATCAACTCCCCCTCCCATAACCCATCAAAAATACAACTGTGTGCTATTAGCACTAATTCAACATCATTTCATTTACAAAAGGTGGTGTTAAAGGTCCAATATGGCAAGAAATTGAGAAATTCTGACAAACCCTTAGTAGGCAAATATGCAACAGCCATATCACAAAAAGACAACTAATAAAATATCAGCTGTACCTTTATTCTTATGAGCAACGTGAAATGAAGTTAAATGTGGACACTCATGTTAAAAATAGCTCTTGTCAAGAAGAAAAATAATTTGTCACGTACATCCTGGGGGGAAGTGAATCAACATATTACTTGCTACATGCATGTATTGAGCAGAAATAAAAAATTAGAGGATTGATCTACCAAAAACTTTGAGACAGAGCAGATGGCTGAGAATCTATAAGAATTTCCTAAAAATTGAATACATCTTTACACACTCTATTAGGTTAAGGGAATTCCAGGATTTTGACTTAGGGACAATGAAGTAAATAATACAATTCCAAGTCAGAATGATAGCAATTTGCAGTGGAAAATGCATGAGGTGGCAATACCAAGCACCTGCTGCCCTTAGCAGTCTATCATAGAAACCCTACAGTACAGAAAGAGGCCATTTGGCCCATCGAGCCTGCACTGATCAGAATCCCACCCAGGCCCTACGCCCATATCCCTACATATTTTACCCACTAATCCTTCTAACCTACGCACCTCAGGACACTAAGTGTAATTTTAGCGAGATCAATCAACCTAATCTGCACATCTTTGGACTATGGGAGGAAACCGGAGCACCCAGAGGAAATCCATGCAGACACGAGCAGAATGTGCAAACTCCACATAGACAGTGACCCAAGCCGGGAATCGAACTCAGGTCAATAGAGCTGTGAAGCAGCAATGCTAACCACTGTGCTACTGTGCCGCCCACATCTGAATGATGAAGGTTACTGGTTTGGAATGTGCTGTCGTAGAAGCCTTTCAGAAATGTTGCAGTGCTTCTTGTAGGTGAAAAATATTGCACTAGTGATGGAAGAATTGGATGTTTAAGTTGGTTGATGGGGTGCCATTCAAGCAGGCTGCTTTTACCTGGATGACAAAGAGATTCTTGAATATTTTTGGAGCTGCATTCACCCAGACACACTCCTTGAAGATAACAGGCAGGCTTTAGGGAGTCAGGAAGATCACTTGCAGTCTTTGGCCTGCTCTTGTAGCCATAAGTTTACGTGGTTAGCTCGGTTTTTGGTGAAGGATGTAGTGTCCCCCAAGATGTTGATGGTGAAGGATTCTATAATGGTAATGCCTTTTTATGTCTGGGGAGATGGTTAGACTCTCTTATTGGAGATGGTCATTATCTGGCACTTGCATGGTGCAAATGTTACTTGCCACTTATCAGCCCAAGCCTGGATGCCATTCAGCTCTTGCTGCATGCAAGCATGGACTACTTTATTATCAAATGAGTTATGGATGGAACTGAACATTGTGCATTACCAACTGATGGAGAGGAGGTAAAGCAGCTCAGGAAGGCTGGGCCTAGGGACTGCTTTGAGTAACTCCAGTAATCTCCTGGGCTGAGATTCCAGACCTCCATTTTCATTTGTGCTCCGTATTACTCCAAGGTTTACCTGATAATTCCCATTGATTTCAATTTTGCTAGGTCTCCTTGATGCCACACACATCAAATGCTACGTCGATCTCAAGAGCTGTCATTCTCTCTTCATCTCTGGAATTCAGCTCTCTTCACTGTTTTTGGACCAAGGCTATAATGACGTCTAGAGCCAAGTGCAAATCAAAATGAACACTGAGGAGCAGGTTATTGATAAGTAAGTGTCACTCGTTGATGATACCTTCCATCAATTTGCTTATGATTTGGACTGGGCTGATGGTCTGAAGAGAATAGATTAGATTTACTCTGCTTTTTGTGAACAGGACATACCTAGACAATTTCTTACCCTACATGGGAACAGTTAGTTGGAGGCACGGAGTCCAGGAGCATAGGTCTTCAGCCCGACATCTGAAATGTTATCAAAACCCATTGCCTTTGTTATATCCAGTGCTCTTAGCAGTTCCTTTATATGACTTGGACTGAATCAAATTAGCTGAAGACTGGCATCTGTGATGATGGGCACTTTAGGATTTGCTCATGTTGGCTTATCCACTCAGTACTTTGCACTGAAGATGCTTTTTTTTTTATGTTTTGGACACTATTTTCTTTTAAGCTGATTACCAATTTTTTTTCCCTCCCTTTTGGAACTTGCTAACTGTAGCTTGGGTTTGTTTGTATGAGCAACGGAAACATTCAAAGTGTTACTTTGATTCGTTAACTCAGATCAACGAAGTACAACACAAACTGTGCACTGAGCCCAAGACCATAATTTCTAATTTATATTGTTTTCCTTGAACCTCTAGGGGTCTGATTTTGCACATTTCATCTTACCAAGCTACATGCTTGCAACAACTGCTGGCAGTCTTGATAAACATTTTTTCAGCAATAGAGCACTTCAAAAAATTTATTGGAGATTAGCACCATCTACTGGTCACATCTTTAATACAGTTAGTGAAGTGACCAATCAAACACTGCAAACTGAGAAACTGCTGTTCTGAGGGAAAGTTGAATTTTATTATGTAATAAATCAAAGGATTTCAATAAGACTTGAGAACAGGTTGGTTTTATTGCCAAAGCAATGGTTATCTATTTATACAAATGGGGTCTGACCGAATAACTTTACACTACTCCTTCCAGGTTCCAACTGTCAATCCTTCCCAACTCAGGATACATGCCCTGGCACTCCACTGGCTCACTTCCTGCCTCGACATTCCATAGAGTCCAGCCCTGAAACTAAGAGCTCTGGGGTCCCATGAGTGCAAAGATTTTTCTCAATAATGGTAGCGGCCATTTTGGACTTCATCAACTGGACATCCAGCCATTTTAAATATGCATCCAGTACAATCAAAAACACATGATCCATGAAGAGTCTCACGACATCAGTATATTCTGGCCCAAGGTCCTAGCCACTCCTGGGCACAGATTAACCAGAGGCAGCAATGCCTGTTGAAGTTCACAATTGGGATGTTGACTCATCATCCTTTCCACTTCTGTATCAAGGCCTGGCCGATACACACAGCTTCTGACTAGAAATTTCATTCTGCTTTGACTTGGATGTCAGTCATGCAGTCTTGCAATAATAGCAGTCTGCCTTGGGGCAGGACTATAACCGTAACCTCCTACAACAATACCCCATCCTCTCAAGTTCCTTCTGTCCTCTTTTAATGGTACGGCTTTCACAGACCAGAACACCTCATTCGCCTGAAGAAGGCTACAAAAGCCGAAAGCTTGCAAGTTTACTATCAAATAAATTGGTTGGATTTAAAATTGGTGTTGTCAGACCTCTTACAAGGCTTTCACAGCTCAGACCTCTCATTTCTCCACTCTTTCAATACCATTTTTCTAACCTTCAATAATGCTGGATCTCTTTCTGTCCACATACTTATATCCTTCACTGAGACAAGCAAAGTCCCGAACAAATACAGTGCCAGCACTATGTCTTGCAGAACTGGCAGTGATGTCTGTGGTAATTGCAACCTGCTGAGCACTGCTCCATTTGATAGTGTTCCTGGGTGAAAAACGTAATTGTACGCAGCCAGTAAGGGAAGCCATCTTTGTATTCTTCCTAAGATTACTGGTAGCACTTATCTTTTCTGATTAAGTCCAGCAATGGCTTGTGACTCAAAATTACCTTAAAATGCCGACCACAAACGTATGATGAAACTTTAAGACAGCATATATGACCACCAAGCTTCCCTCATCAATTTGGGAATGTTTTTCCACCTCAGACAATATCCTTGAGGCAAAACCTGTCTGCTCCATCAGGCATTCAGTTGGACAAAATACTCCCATTCCATATGGTGAACTATTGCAAGTTACCAACAAGGGCTTGTCTGGATTGTAGTGCACCAATAATGCTGACAATTACATTATTTTTCGTGAATGCTTCTTTCTGGTCTTTTCCCCAACTCCATCATTGATATTTCTATAACAATTGGTGAATGGGGCCAAGGTGGTGGATACATTTTATAGAAATCTGTCATAATAGTTTACATTCCTAGAAATGACTTTAATTCAAAAGATATTTGCTGGCCGTGGAACCTCTTTTATTGCTTTTATTTTATCTTTTAAAGGGTGCAATGGTGAGGTGGCACTGCTGCTTCACAATGTCAGGGACCTAGGTTTGATTCCCAGCTTGGGTCACAGTCTGTGTGGAATCTGCATGTTCTCCCCATGTCTGCATGGGTTTCCTCCCAGTCTAAAAAACGTGATGGTTAGTGTATCGACCCAAACAGGTGCCAGAGTGCAGCAACTAGGGGAATTTCACAATAACTTCATTGTAGTGTTCATGTAAGCCTACTTGTAACTAATAAATAAATAAACCCTTTTGCATCTACTGTAAAACCTAAATAAATAATTTTGTCTGCTGTAAAGTACATTTCTCCCATTTAAGCCTAACCCCTGTTTTTTTTAAAATCACTTAAAAACTTCCTCCAAGTTTGCCTTGAGTTCTACAGGTGCTGCTCCTATAATTAGAATGTTGTTGATTTAAACCACTATATTTGGGATGCCTTGTAATAGACTTTCCATTGTACATTGGAAAATAGCATTGGCTAATAAGACTCCAAAAGGCACGCGTGTATATTGGTATAAATCTTTGCTAGTGTCGATGATTACATCTTTCAATATCTTTCATATCAAACAGTACATTTCCCACACTAACAAGTAGGTATTACAGATTAACTCTGCTTCCTGCAGTGGATCAGTTTCAAGACAACTCTCAGATTAGTCTGAAATCACAACTTCAGATGTTTGTGATGGAACTATTCCAGAATACACAGGGTCTCTCTTCAGAATCTGTGTTACCTCAGTGATCTACTAGAGAGAGGGTTGTTATAACCAAGATCTCCAAAAGTTCAATAATTTTTGAAAGATACACTTTTACAAATTAATTTTCCAAGTATCTTGATAAACGCTGGTAAGAATATTATTTTCTGCTAATAAAATGGGGTGTAGTTTTTTTTAATTATCTTTATAAGAATTATTAATATTGTTGCTTGCACAAACCAAAACTACAGGAATGTTTGTTACAATGTTCTCACAATTTTGTAGCACCTATCTCAGGCACATTTAAAAATCGATTTACCTTGTTCTTTTTGTAACTTACAGGCTTTCCAGAATTCTTCAGAGGAAAGATGGCAAAATGAACATGAAGGTAAAACTCCAATTTCTGAGGCAGTTGCTCATCATCTCTAACTTCAGGTGGAAGGTGCTGGTCCCACAGTTTGAAAAATACCTTTCTGTTTCCATCTTCAAATGCTTTAAGTAAATCTTCCTGTTAAAAAAGAACAAAAATCATCTTCATCCACTTTACATAAAAGTGTACCGAAATTGATCTTATCTTAAGTTATTTTACCCCTTCAATCTGCAGCTCTTTGGTCTTGTATTAATTAAAAGGACTGTGAACACTGGCAGCAATCTTCCAGAATATATGCTGAAAACCTCTGACGGTATAACAATGAATGGAGTTTTGGTCAGAACGCCAAATTCTCCATACTCATGTTTAGCAATATGGGCACAGATAAGATTAGAGAATCCCACCCATTTGTATTTTTATTGTAATGCATTTTTTAAAAATATATATAAACATGGCAGCACATAAAGTATATTACAGATCCATTTGATTCAATACAGTACATGGTACTTGTGGGTGTCTCAGTTCACTAACATTGCAGATTGCATAATTTATTTAAACGTAAAATACAACCCAAGGGGTTTTAGAACCCCTTGGTGTCCTCTAGTTGGTGAACCACATATGGTGACAGTAGCCACACTGAGCCTTTGTCACAGCTGCAGCAAGCTTCACTGTATCCCTCAGCATATAGTCTTGGAGCCTGGAATGGCAGCTGATGAATGTCTCAGTGTGCGTCCCTGGGAACAGTCTGTAGAGCAGAGTGTACTCACAGAGTTTCACAAAAATCACAGCATCTCTTTCCAGATTCTCCTGCAAATGTATATTCCAGATGAGTAAATGTCTCTTCCTCACCACAGCCACCTTGAGGATAATGTAAGGTGGCAGTGAGAGATGGCAGTTGTGCATGAGAATGACTTGAAGGGGAGGGCGCTTCTCATTGCCAGCTTAGCTATATCTTGGCACTTGTTTGAAAGTTCTGGCTATGAAGTATTTTGTCAAATGATTTTGGCAGTTTGTTCAGTGTTCAAACAATCATAGCATCCCATCAAGGCACTTGATAATCATAAACATCCAAGAACTTCCTGATGTTTATGATTATCTACTTGGAAGCAAATTCATTGAGCATCAGAGAAAATCTCCTCAGTTCGTTTCTTACTAATGTATTTTTCACTTGGTTTCCACTTTATAAGACATCAACTGCTCTACCTTCATCTACATAATTAGTTACCTCTTCAAAGAATTCAATCAAATTTGTGAAGCAGGACCTACCTCTCAAGAAACTGTGCTGACTATCCCAAATTCAACTGCATCTTTCCAAATGGTCATAAATTCTATCCTATATGTATGCTTGGGATTATTTGTCACAGGTGAAACCTTACATCTCACAATCTGTTTCTGACAGCAGTTTGCTTAACTATTTTGTTTCAGACAAATCTGGAGAACATCAACAGTAATCACATTCTTAATAATAAGAGCAGCACGGGAGGTGGCAACCATGAGCATCAAGAAAGCTACCAGTTTGTATCAAGAACATTATATGCAGCTATCCAAAGGAGGGAGTGGAGATTGGAAAAAGAAATCAAGTATTGAAGATTCTGATGCAAGTTAGTACCAATAAACATCACGTTATTCAGGTTATATTATCAATAAGACAGACTGACTAGGATAACTTTGCCCAGACCTTTTATACTAATGACGCGACAGGAAATGTGAATATAAAAGGAGTGTGCAATGCCTGGGCATGAGGACAATTCTGGTATCTTACAAGATAGGAGGCCATTTGCCTATCAGATCTGCACTGACCACAATCCCATCCAGGCCCTATGCCATAACCCCATGACACTAGCCGGTCCCCACGACACTCAGCGGCAATTTAGTAAGACCAATCCATGTACCTGCACATCTTCGGAGGAAACCAAAGCAAGCCCATGCAGACACAGACAGAACATGCAAATTCCACTCTGACAGTGACTCAAGCCAGGAATCAAACCCGACTCCCTGACTTTGTGATGCAGCAGTGCTAACCACCATGCTATCCCTGTGCCATATCTGCATCCAACATTATGGTGGAACAGACTGATTTGTCCTCATTCGGAATTGGAGGGGGCAATACTGTCAAGAGCATTGTACAGATGTTAATAATTAACTTGGTTGGTGGTGGAGGCAGAGACCTTAAACTCTTTTAGAAAGTACCCGGATCTGCACCTTAAGTGCTGTAAACTACAGGGCTATGGGCTGAGAGCAGCAAGGTGGGAAGGGCACTTGGATGTTATTTGGGCTAGCATGGCAAGATGAGCCAAATAGCCTCCTTCTGTGCTGTAACCTTTCAATGGTTCTTTGGTTACAATGACCTACTATTTAACCAACCTCATCCTGACCCTTACTGGCTGAAAGGCAAAACATAGGTTACTTCCTATGGGGATGCAAAAGAGATCACAGTAGAATTGATATTCACAGCAAAGGGGAAAGTATACTAGAGGGGTTAAAAATCACTAACATGACTGAATGACAGTCTAAGAGGAGGGCATGTGACAGATTGGTTTGAAACTTGATGGATACTGTTAAACTAGATATTAAAATTGTAAGATTTGATATTGCAACATCAACACATATCAGGCTGTGGAGAAACTAGACCACATCAACTTACAGGAGGAACAACGGGTCATAGTAGTTACACAACCCATGACAGAACGTATGGGAGACACAACAACATTTCGGACGAATATGCCACAGGAACATAATAACAGAACATATCAGGGCGGATAGACATTCAAATTCCTGGGAATGGAAGGGAATTGGTGGGCAAACCAAGTAGAATTCTGGGAGTTGTACTGAATCACAGCATTACATCAAAACCTTAAAATCTATCAGAAATTATTTTGCCACTGTGATGTTAGTTAATTCTCTCAAAGGACTCCCTCAAGACAGTCCGAACCTCCTCTTATAGAGTGGTGCTCCTAAGAGAAAGGATGAGATTCCAAATGGAGGATCAGTGTGTGATAATAATCATATCTTCTGCTTACAGATCACAGATTGTTTTACATTGGATTATTTTCATGCTACAAGCAGGGCTGTCAGTCCATGGTTAGACAGTATTTTAAACATCAACAGCACACTGATTTGAATAGTTCGGACAGCTGTGGAAAATGCTCTGACCACTATGAGGATGGTGTTATTGACAAAGCCCGCAGCCATCATGGTGGGGGGGAGGGGGGGGTTCAAATGAATCTGGCCACAGGAAACGCTCAGAGATTGGCACACTCAGCCAGTAATAGGGCAAAGATGGCAAGAATGCAGTATTGCTGGTGGGAAATAAAGACAGTAACAACAGCCTTAGTGTCTGTTGCACTCTTAATAGTTTTATATTTGTAGTTAGAGATTAATCGTATCCCAAACAGTATAGATGGTAATGCCACCAATAAAGCGTATACCTTGGTATTCACCGCTCCTAATACTTTGCTCCCAGGAAACAAAAGAAAATCAGAAGCATCTAGAAGATTTTGCAATTTAATCCAATGGTGAAACTCAACCTTGCTTAGGTCAATAGGACTTACGCAAAACTGTAAGAGAATGATAGGATAGCAACTTCAAAGCATACTGGTTGTTAGCAGGATCCCTTGAGTTTCTGTTGGGAATGGCTCACTAGGGCCAGGTCATGCCTGATCGGCAGATGAAGTGGGGGGTAATTGAAATAATTCAACATTAATAGGTTTGAAATAGTCAAATGTAGTTATAAGCATTAACAGCTTTAAAAGAGAAGCTATTAAAGCCCTTTCTCAGCATGATGGTATGGGAAAAGAGATAAGGGGAACAGCTGCAGCTATATAGAAACAGGCTGTTTCTCTCAAACATGCTTGTGAAAAGAAGTCTTGTTACCCAAATTCTAAGACTTGAGTAATCATATATTTTACAACAGCTTGAGTTAATCAGAAGCACAAGTATGGATACATTGTAAATGTGTTAAGATATGCTGTTTGGGTCATGACTGTGCGTCATGATCATGAATCACAATTACCCATGATTAATGTAAATAATTACAGACTGATAACAAGGTTGGAACATAATACAAGAAAAACCCAAGGCTTCAGGGAGTTAAAGAAATGGATTTGGAGAGTACTGTTGTACAGATTTGAAGAGAAAATGATGAGAGAAGAGAAAATGAATCACGAGCCATTTGTTCCATCTGTTAGCGGGAAGCAAGAACCATCTAAAGTAGGAAATTGATTGTCTGTTATGTATCCCTTTTGTCATTCAATAAATTGTCCTGACACACTATATCAGGCATCTCCATGTCTTGAAGTTGCCTGGTCTCAGAACTTCTGACAATAATCACTGGGCAAAATCATAGAAATCTACAGTGCACCAAGAGGCAAATTGACTCTTTGGGTCCGCACCAACCGTAATCTTACCTAGGCTCCACCCAACAACTCCACGCATTTACCCTCACCAGTCCTCCCCATACCAACGGTCAATTTAGCACGGCTCATCCATCTAACCCGCGCATCTCTGGACTGTGGGAGGAAACCGGAGCACGCAGTCATGGGGAGAATGTGGAAACTCCACACAAACAGTGACCCAAGCCAGGAATTGAACCCAGGTCCCTGGTGCTGTGAGGCAGCAGTGTTAACCACTGTGCCACCGTGCTGCCCCATGGTATCTCGTAATGTTACAGTGTGAGATTAAGAAGGTCTAAGGTTCAAGTTCTGTGGTCTTTAGACAATACGAGACAGTCAGAAATCACTACAATTGACCTTCATAAGCCCCAGTGTATAAGAAGGAAAACACTACATTATCCATTTAGCCATTCTAATAACGAAGTTCAGTTCTAATATCACCCGCTATCAAAAAACACACACATACTACAAACACACCTTCCCTCTCCCATCTCACTAGGCTGAAGTCTCAGAGGGCTGTTGATGTTCATAGCCCAATGTTTGCTGTTTTGAGAAAAGGAAGGTAAAGGGAAGAAAACAAATCCGAATTCATTAAGTCGAATTTAAAAAAATCTGGATAGCAGTTATTCCAAGAGAAAAAGATTATTTTATTATAAAGAAACTATATTATTGCCGGCATTATTGGTTAGATCAACAATTATTGCCAATCCCTAACTGCTCTTGAGAGGGTAGTGTTGAGCTGCCTTCTTGGACTGTTGTTTTCCATGTGGTGTATGTGCATCACAGCACTGCTAGGGTGGGAATTCCAGGATTTTGACTCAGTGACAATGAAGGAACAGGGACATAAAGATATATTTCTGAGTTAGGATGCTGAGTGGCTTCAAGGAGAACTTCCAGGTGGTGGTGTTCCTACCCATCTGCTCCCCTTGAACTTCTAGATAGTAGCATTCTTGGGTTTGCAAGGTGCTGTCTGAGAAGCTTTGGTGAGTTCCTGCAGTGCATCTTATAGATAAATACACACCGCTATCGTTGTTTGTCAGTGGTGGAGGGCATGAATATTTGTGCAAAGGATGCTAATCAAGCAGGCTGTTTTGCCCTGGATGGCATCAAGCTTCTAAGTGCTGTTGAAGTTGCACTCACCAGGCAAGTGGAGAGCATTCCATTGTGCATCATGGAGAGGACGTTTCCAATGATAGGAAGAACTAGAACAGAGTACACAACCTCAGGCTGAAGGGAAGATTTTTTAAAACAGAGAAGAGGAGGAATTTCTGCAGCTAGATAGTGATGAATCTGTGGAACTCTTTGCAGCAGAAGGCTGTGGAGGCCAGGTCATTGAGTGTCTTTTAAGACAGAGATAAATAGATTCTTGATTGATAAGAGGATTAGGATTTTGGGGAAAAGGCAGGAGAATGAGGATGAGAAAAAAGATCAGCCATGATTGAATGGCAGAGCAGACTCAATAGGCCAAGTGGCCTAATTCTGTTCCTGTGTCTTATGGCCTGACTGGTGTCTTATTGATGGTAAACAGGCTTTGAGAAGTCATGAAGTGAGTTACTCACCACAGGTTCACTACCCTCTGAGCAGCTCTTGTAGCCCCTGTATTTATATGGTTAGTCAAATTCAGTTTTTGGACAATGGTAGCCTTCAAAGATGTTATAGTGGGGGATTCAGTGAGGTAATACCATTGAATGTCAAGAGGCAATATTTAGATTCTCTCTTGTTGGAGATGATCATTGCTTGCCGCTTGTGTGGTGCAAATGTTACTTGCCATTTGTCAGCCCACATTTGGATATTGTCCAGGTCTTACTGCATTTGGACATGAACTGCTTTAATATCTGAGGAGTTGCTGATAATGATGCTGACCATTGTGCAATCATCAGCGAACACTCCCACTTCTGACATTAAGATGGAGGAAAGGTCATTGATGAAGCAGCTGAAGAAGGTTGAGCCTAGGACACTACCCTGAGGAATTTCTGAAGTGATGTCCTGGAACTGAGATGATTAAATAAATTCTGTTTGCTATTCAACAGAAAATTATAAAAAATGAATTTCCTTGTAATGTCATTCAAATTGAAACTGTACCAGTAACTGATAGAACCATATCATGGTTAATATCCAAAACTATCTTTCAAAATGTAATGATTACCACAGCTTTAGCATCAGACAATAACGATTATTGCAGCATTAGTCTTTCAACTGCCGATCCCAAGAACACTCGAAAATTACCTGAATGTGTGAAGTTCTAACATCTCGATTAGCATTCATTGGTGGTTTTGGGATTGCCTTTCCCTTGCTTTTGCATTCCTTATCAAACGCATTCATCGTTTCCTCAAAAGCAGCAAATTTTAAATACTGATTGAGAAGAAAATATTCATTCAGTTTGTGATAATCAGATAAAATATTTCCTGATAAATAATTTTAATATTCCACTTTAATTCAATTTTTAATGTTACTGAATAAAAAAATTTTAATCACTAAATGTTAACATTAATATCTGCTTTGATATAAAAATATTGCTTTGATATTGCATGAGAAGCCACTGAATAATATTACTCTCTCTGATTTTAGGTATATCTGAATGTAATATCAGCCAATTCAAACGATAACACTGGCAGGGCACAACAGCCTAATACCCATCGCTTCTGGCTGAGAATGCATAGGAACCAAAAACAGAAAATTTAAAATTGAAGGGAGGAAGAGGAGGAGGATTGAGTAGGAAAGATAAAAATAATTTGAATGTTCTTGTGGTAAACTATAGTCCATTACTCAATTTTGTGGTTAAACTGAATTGTCAAATTCACATTTCTTCAATCTGATTGATACACAGTTGTTAGTTCTGTTTACTTGGATCCAAGATGTCTGGTTTTCCGTTGTTGCGCATCAACTTGCATTTGCAGCAATGTGTCATACAAAAATTAAAACTCTTAAACATGCAAAGAGATGTAACCACAGATGCCCTGCCAACCTCAGTAAGTTATGGTCCATGATAATTGAAGGAACTGCTTTGAGGGAGAGTTTCATTTTTATATTTAGTCCAATAATATCAGAAACTGAAGTGATGTGAAATTATCAAATTGCGTAGGTAAATGCAGAATTATTAGAATCTTGGACCATTGATTAAGCAGTTTAAAACAATAAAATCATTTTTTTGTAATCTTATGTGCCTTTTGGAAATTGGGATAGCTTTGCCAAGCAAATAGTAAAATTAAGTCATGAGTAGGCAATTTTAAAGTTCTCCTCGAAACAGATTTACATGATTTAAAATAAAGTACAGTTTTTAACATATTATAAAACCTCTGTATAAAAGCTCCACAATGTTCACATATCACAAACCTCAGGCATAAGATGAGTCGATTCTGAACTGAAAACAAACTTCAGACAGTTGTGCTCCAAATTTTTAACCTGGCTAGAAGCCATTTGCAGCATGTTACCTGTGGCTCAGAGCAGACTTGTTACTGCATAAACCATTTAATACCTGTTCAACAGTGGAATGCTCTCGATGATAGTAATGTTGCTCACTCTTGTTTCCTTATTCTCCAGCAAGAGAAGGCAAAGCTATCCCAGTTTCCAAAAAGCACATAAAATTACCAAAAAGAATTTGTTAAACTATTCGATCAACATTCCAAGTTTATAATAATTTTGTATTTACCTATGCAATCTGATAATTTCACATCACTTCAGTTTCATTTCCTATAGTATTGGGCTGAGTATAAAAATGAAACCCTCCCTCAAACTAGTTCCTTCAACCATCATGGACCATAATTTACTGCGGCTGGCAAGGATTCTGCAGTTACATCTCTTTGCATTCTTAATTGAATTGAATTGTTTGAATTCTTGTATGATAGGTTACTGAAAGTGCAAGCTGATGTCCAACAAGGACTGATTGCCAGACATCTCGGGTCCAAGTAAACAACTGTGTATCAATCAGATTGAAGAAATATGAATTTAACAATGTAAGGACTGAGCAAGAACTATTAACTAAAATGGGTGAATTCAACATCAGTATAACGTACTGAAAAAGAAACACACAGAAGGGAAAATTAGATTAAGAGAGAAGGATAAAAAAATGTCAGAACGGAAAAATACTTTATATTTCAAATTTGATGTTTTAAGAGTCATCAATAACTAAAACCAAAAGAATGAGATTTCACAATTGAAGTAGTTCATTTTCATAGCCAGAGAGGTTATTTGACAGTAATTAATACTTAACCACGTGGTAAATGACTACCTAGATTGAAATGGATAAGATTCAATTTTCTCTGGCAAGTCTAGTTTACAGTTACCACAAAAATATAGAAGCATCACAAAGTTCAATATATTTCAACAATAAGCCAGAGAACAAGATGTCATTTCTGCAAAACTAATGGTGGAGAAGGCAACTTATACAACTTTTGGAGAACTATATTTAACTATGCATCTACCATTCTACTGCACTGAAATTTCTCTACTATTCATACATTAATAATCACAAGCACCATTGTCCCCACCATTATTCTGACAGCAAATACGGACTCGTCAATGTTTAATTTTACCATTTTAATGTATACGGCTCGCAATATTCTTGCCAATGTAGTTTTTGTCAACCTACCTCTTTTACCAAACCATTTAGCTCAGCTTCATGTGCTAAGTTATCCCCCATGATTCATGGAATAAACTGTTGTCTTGTAGCTCAACAATCTGTAAAAAAAAGACAATTAAAATATTATAGTAAAAAATAATCCAAAGATCTGTGAAGTTCAAATGACTTTAGGTAAAAGTTGAACATAAAATGCATGAGATAATCACCATGAAAATCAAGTTTTATAAGAATGTAGACTTAACATATCAGTCACTACGTCTGGCCATTTTACTTGGGAGAGGTATTTAAGATTTTTTTTAAAAAATGGATTTTATGCAAGTTTCAAGAATATCTCAAGGAGATAATCAGTTTAAAAATTAAGTTATTTTTACTACAGTACTAATGTATAAACAACATCTGTAAACATGCAGCATAAAGTGGCATACGTCACAGTAATTTGCTGTACATGAGTTTCTGAGTATTTGGGTCAATGGAGCTCAGGCAAATAGTGTTAGTAGTTTGTAAGATTATTGGAGCAGAGGGCTGTACTTTTGAAGAAAGCAGTGATAACACTAGAATTGAAAGAAAAAGAATTATCAGGCATTTCAGGGATGTTTAACAATACCAACTAACATGTGAATAAGTAAGGGAAGTTGGATAGTAAGCAGTCAATAGGAATAGGATTGAGAGAGCAGGAAGTGAGTATCATGTGATTGGGCATGACAGGAGGTAGGACAATAACTAATGATACCAGTTCATGGCTGGAGTGAACAGGAAGGGTGAGTGGTTTTCAGGGAAGATTAGGATCCAGTATCCTAGGGGAGGAATACGCAGTGACAGAGCCAGATAATCAGAGAGTCTCAATCTTAATGATAACAAATCATGGTCTCCTTTTCTTACTTTTCATTATCACTGATTTCTTCCATGTCCACAATATCACTGGCTGAAGGTTAAGAAAATAGGGAAAAGGAGTTCAGAGGAGTTTAATAAGATAGTAAAAGGATAAACTCCAAAACAATTGGTAAATAGAGCATTTTAAAAAACTGGATTAGTATCTTTGCTGTCATTGGCCAAAACTTGAGAAGTAAAATCTCATTTTTCCAGCACATGTGTCGAGATAGCTACTGTTTTAGACTACTGTTTTAGGGCTGATTTTTGTAAACAAATTAAAAACTGTGTACTAATAAAACATATTTGCAACACTAGCAATTTATCTTTCACTGTAACTACCACTATATCAACCTCTTAATTTAAGAAAAGGCTAAAGAAGCATTTATTTACTATTAAAATTTCTACCTGGTGTTATGGTGGACATGGAAGAGATCAGTGATAATGAACAGTAACATATTAGTTCACTGCACCCAAATATACTCATTCCCAGCCAGTGAGAAACTGATAAACATGTCACCACTGTAACTTACGAGTCTCTGGTTCCTCTTCCCTATTTCCAAGAATGTCCTCTGTGCTAACACAAAAATAGAAGCAAAGCAGCATTATTCAATATACTTCATCAAATAAATTTTTTTTGTAATAACAGGAGCATCATTAATTTACCCTCTATAATCCTAAGCACTGAATGCCCTTTTGCATGTTATTTGTATCACTTATTGATATTAGAATCTTCATTATCATTGACCAAAACTTGAGAACTAAAATTCAAACTATTGCAAATGATTGACTTCCTCTTATAATTTTGCTTTGAAGCATGCATTTAGATAAATATGAACTAAAGAAACTCAACCTACCATTAAAGGTAGGTTGGGACCTAGGGATATAATTATGTCAGTGGTGGTATATACCACACACAATGGTACACTTCATTTTGTTGTAGAAACTTGTTGAAACCTGGAGACTGAAAACTCCAGTTGATGAAGCTGTTCACTCAAAGGTGCGAACAGATGTCAATCACGAGAAATAAGAAGCTAAAAACTGAAAGGCACCAGTTTTCAGCTGCAGAGATTGCAATTATCCAATATCTGATCAAGATGATGCAAACTTCTTGCTGTCAGCTCATCACATGATTGTGGTGAGTAGCCCATTGCTAAAGGCATTGCTGACTAGCATGGTGTCCAGGAGCTGCACATAATGAACACAAATTAGAACTAGCTTACATCTCTTAAAGGGGAGGGACATTCTAGCCGAAGCAGATGGTAGAATTGTTTCCAAAAGTATTTCTCAAAAGGAATAACAGCACCAATGGAATAAACCAGAGCGAGAGCTCCTCTGATGTAACCTTGGCAATTTGTCTTTCCCTGTAATTGTAACCCTTTCCGTAACTGTAACCCGAAAAATAGCAATCTGAATCAAGGGAGTGGAAAGGAAGAATAATTCATATTTCCTTAGGAACGGATAAGATTAGTTAGCCACACAGGGCAATTCAAAGAGTGTAGCCTTGGGAACCTGGTTACATGCCACAAGTGATTCAATGCCATTCAACTAGTGGCTCAAGATCAGTGGGTGCTTCTTCAAATGTTTTTCCTATTCACCACCATATAGTATACAATCAGTCAATGCACCACAACCCCATCACTGACAATTGGCAATGTCTAGCAATCAGGACTCGATCTTAACATTCAGATGCTAACACTTCACCTTCAACCATACACTTACAATGCTTCAAATCCCTCAATCACATCTCACAGCTTTCACATACTGCCAGCTATTCAGCTAAGACAATGATATATTACAACATTCTCACTGAAACACTTTGATCTCCTTTGCAGGTCAAGGTGCACAAAACGAGGGCAGCAGTAGTGAATCAGAGAGAGATAGGCTTAGAGGACAGCACGGAATTATTTCGCTAGCTGGGGCTGAGGCCACTGCAACCAATGTCACCATGAATATCCACGATATTGATGATATGTTTCTGTCTTACTTAGTTTCAAATCTCATTTTTCTGTCATCACATTATTTGACATGAAGTATAAACTCCAGATCATGTGACATGGAGCTCTTGCTTTCCAGCCAAATCTCTTCCCTGACCCAAATTCATTGTTTCAGTATTTCAGATATTGAAGATCTTGGATTAATCAGCAAGTGCAACCCCATAATGAAAGCTACAACCATGAACAGACATATGATGATGAAACAAGCATCTTCATTTGACCTAATACTCACAGCCATCAATTCAGATACAAGAACTGCAAATACTTTAGAAGGTAGCATAAAGGCAAAATCAAAATGTGGTAAGTCACCAGGCACATATGAACTGCAGCCAACCAGAGGGAAAAACAGAAAAGATGATATTTGTACCAGCTCCCCAGAGGGGAAGGTTGCAGATGCGTTTTGCTAAAGAGCACTTAGAGCATGACTTCAACAGAATGGCGTACAAGTGAAGGCTGACAATAATCAACACAGAGATGCTTGATGCATTGGCAGGCCTAGGCCTACTACAGAAACTGTTGTCAGAGTCAAGACAGATTCAGGATTACTTAACATAGAGCTTCACACAAAGCATGGAGGCCAACCTTTCCAGCACAGTATCGACTCCATAGCAGAGTTTGCAGACACCGCAGTTTTGGGTGATTGATGCTTCCTCGGAATCGCTTATAACACTGGCCAAAGTCATCGAATGTTTCAGTGCTTCAATGAAAGCTCAGACTGAGGTTACGAGCAAGACCTCCTGTTGCTGTGCAAATCCAACATTGCATTCTAGCTGAGACTGCTGCCATTGTGGCTGCAGACACAAAGATTCAAAGGGTCATGCAGGTTCTGTGAAATCCATGCTTCATGAAATTACTTGGATTGCTGAGGCACCACCACAGGGAAGTGGTAGCAACTCAGTGGTGTAAGAATTTGTTCTTCTCACTAAGGAACATGGTGATTAGCGCTGGTGCCTCACGGTGCCGGGAACCCCAAGTTCAATTCCTAGCTTGGGTCAATGTGTGGAGTCTGTATGTTCTCCCTGCGCATGCATGAGTTTCCTCCAGTTGAACCAATTTCCTTCCACAGTCTGAAATATGTGCTGTTAGGTGCAGTGACATGAACAGACACCAGAGTGTGGCAATTAGGGGAATTTCACAGTAACTTCATTGCAGTGCCAATGTAAGCCTTACTTGTGACTAATAAATAAATAAACTTACTTACTTTACTTAAGGACAGTAGCATTTATGCTTCCACAACATTTTCTGTCAATTCCCTGCTGATGGTTGTAAACCAACCAGTCCAGGCTGCTGCTACCCACATGTGGAAGTGGTGTCCCAAGGCAAATCCTCAAAGCCACTTGAAGGCATCCTTCAAGACCATCTGCACTGAAATTCAGCAACTTTCCATCAGTGTAGGAACAAATGCACCAGGGGGAATAGTTCAGTTTTATAGCAAGTGCTATTGGATAAAGTTGCCACAGAGTGATTTTTCTGGGGTTTTTTTTGTCTTGCATGAAAATGCATACAAAGTGGCAAACATTAGTGGGAAACTAGAGGATTGGGAAATTTTTAAAGAGCAACAGAAAACCACGAAAAAAGCAATAAAGTAAAATGGATTATGAGAGTAAACCAGCTCAGAGTATAAAAGCAGACACAAAAGTTTCTCCAAATATATAAAATGAAAAAGAGTGATTAAAGTAAATATTGGTCCTTTAGAGGATGAGAATGGGGATGTAATAACTGGAAATGAGGAAATGGCTAAAGCATTGAATAGCTATTTTGTGTCAGTCTTCACAGTGGAAGACACAAATAACATGCCAAAAATTGATGACAAGGCAGATTTGGTAGGTGAGGATCTAGAAACTATTATCACTAAAGATGTAATGTTGGGTAAGCTAAAAGTAGATAAATTTCCTGGCCCTAATGGCATGCATTCCAGGATACTAAAAGAGATAGCGGGGGGAAAGAACAAATGCACTAGTGATAATTTACCAAAATTCCGGACACTGGCGTGGTTTCCACAGACTGGAAAACAACAAATGTGACACCACTGTTTTAAAAAGGAGATAGATGAAAGGCAGGTAACTATATGCCGGTTAGCTTAACTTCTATAGTAGGGAAAATGCTTGAATCTATCATCAAGAAAGAAATAGTGAGACATCTGGATATCAGCTGTCCCACTGGGAAGACGCAGCATGGGTTTATGAAGGGCAGGTCATGTTTGGCTAATTTAGTGGAATTCTTCGAGAACATTACGTGCGCAGTGGACAATGGGAAACCTGTGATGAGGTGTAACTGGATTTCCAGAAAGCACTTGACAAGGTGCCGTATCCAAAGGCTGCTGCATGAGGTAAAGATGCATGATGTTACGGGTCATGCATTAACATGGATAGAGGATTGGTTAACTAATAGAAAGCAAAGAGTGGGAGTAAATGAAAGTTTTCCTGAATGGTGATCAGTGACCAGTGGAGTGCGTCAGGGATCAGTGTTGAGACATCAGTTATTAATGATTAATATAGATGATTTGGAGTTGGTGACCAAGTGTAGTGTGTCAAAATCACCATTGACACTAAAACGAGTGGCAGAGCAAAATGTGCAGAGGACGCTGAAAGTCTGCAAAGGGATACAACTAGTCTAACTGAGTGGGCAAGGGTCTGGCAGATGGAGTACAACATTGGTAAATGTGAGGTCATCTATTTTAGTAAGAATAACAGCAAAATAGACTATTATTTAAATGGTAAAAAATTGCAGCATGCTGTGTGCAGAGGGACCTGTGTGTCCTTGTGCATGAATCACAAAAAGTTGGTTTGCAACTGCAACAATTAAGAAGGTAAAGAGAATTTTTGTCCTTCATTGCTAGAGTTCAAAAACAGCGAGGTTAAATTGCAGTTGCTGGTGAGGCCACACCTGGAATAGAATATACAGTTTTGGTCTCCTCACTTGAGAAAGGATATACTGGCACTCGAGGGGGTACAGAGGAGATTCACAAGGTTAATTTCAGAGTTGAGAGAGCTGGCTTCTGAAGAGACACTAAGTACACTGGCACTATATTCACTGGAATTCAAATGAACCAGGGGAAATCTTGTCAAAACATATAAGATTATGAAGGGAATAGATAAGAATAGAAGCAGGGAAGTTGTTTCCAGGGGCAGATGAAATTAGAATTAAGGGGCATGGCCTCAAAATAAGGGGGAGCAGGCTTTAGGTGAGTTGAAGAGGAACTTCTTCATCCAAACAGTTGTGAATCTGTGGAATTTCCTGCCAATGAAGCAGTTGAGGCTACCTTATTGAATGTTTTTAAGGCAAGGATAGATAAATTTTTGAACAGTAAAGGAATTAAGGGTTATGATGAGCAAGAGAGTAAGTGGAGTTGAGTCCACAAAAAGATCAGCCATGATTTTACTGAATGGCGGAGCAGGCTCAAGGGTCTGGATGGCCTATCCCTGCTCCTAATTCTTATGTTCTTATGAATTTGCTCAAGAGTTCACCAAGATGGAATATGGCAGAAGAATGGAAAGAGAATGAATTGTGGAACAATAGTGATGTGGGGATGTTTTCAGGGGAACTCAATATAATTAGCTCCTCAAGGACAGCCCATTAGAGCAGTATTGCCCTGGATGCTTCATTCCTTCCCCTCATCTTTATCTCCTTCCTGAGGTGCTTGCCAAATGCCTGGTAAAAAGGACCCCTGGTAAAAAGGTTCTCATGAGAACCAGGTTGCCTAGAAAAGCAGATAACCAGGGGGTTTGGAGACACTTTCTGGCAACTGTAGTAGGGCTTCCCCAGAGCATTCCAGGCAACTGAACAAATCTAGAATTCCAACAGTTTGCTCCTTGGCATTCCCAGTGTGGCTTTCCTTGTATGAGTGCTGTCCATGTGTTATCAGGATGGATGGGAGCCACATGTTTCATTTGATTTATTACTGTCACATTAACATACAGTGAAAAGTATTGTTTCTTGCTTACCATATAGACAAAGCATACCATTCATAGGGAAGGACACAAGAGAGTGCAGAATGTAGTGTTACAGTCATAGCTAGGGTGTAGAGAAAGATCAACTCAATGCAAGGTAAGTCCATTCAAAGGTCTGACAGCAGCAGGGAAGAAGCTGTTCTTGAGTCAGTTGGTACGTGACCTCAGACTTTTGTATCATTTTCCCAGAGGAAGGAGGTGGAAAAGAGAATATTCAGGGTGTGTGGGGTTCTTAATTATGCTGGCTGCTTTGCTGAGACAGCGGGAAGTGTAAGCAGAGTTAGTGGATGGGAGGCTGGTGTGCGTGATGGACTGGGCTGCATTTGCGATCTTTCGTTGTTCCTTGTGGTCTTGGGCAGAGCAGAACCATACCAAGCTGTGATATAACCAGAAAGAATGCTTTCTATGGTGCATCTGTAAAAGTTGGTGAGAGTTGTAGATGACATGCCAAATTTTCTCAGTTTTCTGAGGAAGTCGAGGTATTGGTGGGTTTTCCTAACTGTAGTGTTGGCATAGGGGTACCAGGTCAGGTTGCTGGTGATCTGGACACCTAAAAACTTGAAGCTCTCCACCTTTTCTACTTCGTTACCGTTGATGTCAACAGGGGCATGTTTTCCTTTATGCTTCCTGAACTTGATGACAATCTCCTTTGTTTTGTTGACATTGAGGGAGAGATTATTGTTGCCACATCAGTTCACTAGATTCTCTCTCTCATTCCTGTACTCTGTCTCGTCATTATCTGAGATCCTACCCATTGCAGTGCTGTCATCAGCAAACTTGAAAATCAACGGAGTGGAATTTGGCTACAAAGCCATTGGTGTATAAGGGTACAGTAGGTGCTGAGAACACAGTCTTCTGGGGCACTGGGTTGCGGATGATTGTGGAGGTGGTGTCATGGCCTTTACTTACTGATTGTGGTCTGGAAGTTAGGAAGTTCAGGATCCAGTTGCACAGGGAGTGCCAAGGCTGATGCCATGAAGTTTGGAGATGAGTTTAATGGGAATAATGGTGTTTAAGGCTAGACCATAATCAATAAATAGGAGTCTGACATGGGTGTCCTTGTTATCTCGGTGTTCCAGGGTTGTGTGCAGGGCGCTTGTAGTAGATCTGCTGCAACAGTAGGCAAACTATAGTGGATACAGGTAGTCCGGGAGGTTGGAATTGTTTCATGCCATGACTAACCTTTTGAAGTACTTTATAAATATGGATGTCAAGCCACTGGGCAATATTCATTAAGGCATACTGCTTGGCTTTTCATAAGTACTGGGATGATGGTCATCTTCTTGAAGCATATAGGGACCTCAGATTATTGCAGAGAGAGAGAAAGTGAAGATGTCTGTGAATACCAGCTGATCATTCCAGAATTTGTCTGCACATCCGGGTACCCCATTCGGGCCACTCACTTCCTGTGAGTTGACCTTTGAGAAAGCTGCTTTGACATCTCCAATAGTGATTCCAGATTCAGGATCATCCAGGGCTTCCAGGGTGGAGGACATGCTCTCACTGACCTCTTGCTCAAAACGGGGATAAAATGCATTGGGCTCATCAGGAAGAGATCCATTGAAGTCAGCAATTTTACATGCCTTCAGCTTGTAATCCAGTATGTCTTGCAGACCTTGTTACAGTTAGCGGGTGTGCATAGGGCAGATAGCCCCTGTTACCCATGCAGCTATCCTCTGGTTCATTGAGGTGACTTGAATGTGGTGGGAATGCCTGAATGGTTCAGGATAAAAAGCTTTCACTAACACAATGCCCTGCGTACGATTGGATACCTACTGTACTTTCAAGAAAATGAACACTTTGCGATTGCAGTATATCTCCCTTTTGTGAGGCATTGCTTGTTCAGCTAAGACTGTATAATCAATAGTTCCCTGCACCATTGGGAAGCAAGCTACGCTGTTAAAATCACACACTCACTCCCCCTACTGCTCTCTGCTTTGAGAAATTCATGACATCCTTTCTCCTTGTGTGTTGAGCCTCTGTGATACCCCGCTCCTGACCATTGTAAAAAAGCACAGTAAACTGACATGTCGGAAGTGTTTCAAATTCAAGCCTGACAGGAGTTTGGGGTGTAAGAACTGAATACCATAGTGATCCTGAAGTCCAATTGCAGTGCCATTCTTGCCCTGCTCTGCACTACTGATCTGGATGGAAAAGATCATGCAATTTTCTGTCTATCTCTTAGTGAAGTGTAATCACTCAAAACACCAAGCCAGGCTTAGATGGAGATAGATGAAGTGCCCTCTGAACAATCTAGATGAGTACAGCTTTCGACTGAGAATACATCTCCTACCCCTGCAGAGTTCATCCTTTCTGCCACCTCTGCTCCATCACCTTATAGTGCTGCAGGCCAAAAGAGGCTTAAATGAGTAATCTTTCTTTCACAGGGCTTCAAACTCCAGTGAACCCCTTGAAAAGTTCAGCACCATTCCATTTTGAGTCCAATAACTTATGAATGCTCCTCCAACAACACAGTACATTCACTAACTGTAGCAAAGAAAGTCAAAAGCACCTCACCTTAAAGGGTTGTTTAGCCCTCCCATCTCTGGAATTCCCTGCCCACATTTCTCTGCCTCATTATCCTCCTTTAAGACACTTGTTAATATGCAGCTCAAGCTTTTGGTCATCTGATCCAACATCTCCTTATGTGCTCGCTGTCACATGCTGTTTTATAATGCTATAGTAAAGCACCGTGGAACATTTCAGTTATATTAAGAGCACTATACAAATACCAATTGTTTTGATTATTATTGTAGTTGTACTCTTTCAAGAGAGGGAACTGCTGCTTGGGTCCATAGCACTTAAGGGAGGTTAGTAGTACTTGGTGTCTCTTTATTCAGGTCATCAGAAAAGGCAAACTAATTAAAATCATGAAGACGAAAGCAGAAAATGCTGGAAAATCCTAGCCGGTCTAACAGTATCTGTGATCCTAAGGGTCACCCTGACTCGAAACATTGGCTCTATTCTCTCTTCACAGAGGGTGGCATGGTGGCACAGTGATTAGCACTGCTGTCTCAAAACACCAACGTTCAATTCCTGGCTTGAGGGTCATTGCCTGTGCAGAGTTTGCACATTCTCCCCATGTCTATGTGGGTTTCCTCTGAGTTCTCTGGTCTCCTCCCACAGTCTGAAAGATGTGCTGGTTAGGCGCACTGGTCAGACTGAATTCTCTCTGTGTACCCGGACAGGCGGCGGAGTATGGGTATTAGGCGATTTTTCACAGTAACTCCATTGCGGTGTTAATGTAAGCCTACTTGCGACACCAATAAATAAACTTTAAAAGATGCGGTGAGACCTGCTGAGATTTCTCAGCATTTTCTGCTTTATTTCAAACATCTTGCAGTTAATTTGCTCCTTCTAAGAACACGGGGAGCCAGCTTAAAGGTAAAACTGCTGGGGGCTGCAGCCCGAAGAGGGGAGACAGGCAAGGTGAACTGAGTCACTGTGAATGGAGCTGGCAATCTACAGCCACCACGACTGAAATATAATTCTACATACACAGTGAGAGGCGATTCTCTTTACCGGGAATGGATAAATTTCAGCACGAATACCTTACACTCTCCACTCCGATCAGCCACTCCACTCTGACCCACTCATTACGACCACCAGCCAACCACCGGAAGTGTCTCCTTGACAACCCGAACCCCCCCGACGGCAAACAACGACCAACCGCCCCCCCCAGATGAACCTGTCGTAAAGAGTCGCAAAGTGTCTGCTCCCCTAGCCCCGCCCCTTTCTGGGCCAAAGCTGCGGGAGGGGAGGTGGGTGTTAATTTGGTATCTCGCCAGTAAATCGCACTGTTCGCTGGTTGTGATGGGTTTTTTTTTAACGGTGCTTGAGTGAATTTTCTGGCTTAATCTGAACTTCGATTGGTGGACAGAGGGAACTATTCGTTAGGCCCACCTTCGTACAATCACTACAGGGCACAAAGAGGTCTTTCGGCCCATCGAGCCTGCACCGACCACAATCCCACCCAGGCCCTATCTCCTTAACCCCAAGTAGGTACCCTGCCAATCCCCCCCTATACTATGGGGCAATTTAGCATGGGCCAATCTATCTATCTGCACATCTTTGGACTGCAGGAGGAAGGAATTCAGTAAGAATTTAGCAACACCAATTTTTAATCCAACCGATTTATTTGATAGTAAA